>JAVKPL010002185.1:0-17765 GCA_032173675.1 Gastrolobium villosum
TCTACAACATGAAACAATAACAACCAATCACTATTAATCTCCTAAAATATCAATTTTCGGATGTCACTATTCATCATAACCCTAAATTCGAAAATCTCAAGAAAATTGAGTTTTAAGAGTTGGAAACTCACCACAAAACACCCTAAAACGATGAGAGCAGCTTCTTTCAAGCTTCCATGGAGCGGAAACCTCTCAAACAACCCAAACACACAACCCACAAATTTTTTTGGATGAGGATATCTCTTTCCACAATAAAACCCAACCGGAAATGAGCTATGATTTAGAAAGAGGAGAAGATTTGAAGCGGTTTTGGCTTTAGAACGGATGCATTTCGTTGAGAAATGAGAGAGTTATGATTTTTAAAAAAACCAAAAGCTCTCTATGCCTTGGAATGAGCTTCTGTCGAGGAAGAAGGAAAAGGGACGCACAAGGAGAGAAGAAAATAAAGCTATTTCAAACTTAAAAACTTAAGTTACTTTGATTGGGTAAAATCTTATCTATCTACGCACCTCCATTCGTTCCCAAACTTTGCACACTAGTTCAGAATACTTTTAAGGTAATATTTATAATTTTACTTTTCACTTTAGGGTAACTTTATTTACCCGCATTTCTACCCCTTAACTGTCATTTTAACTCCTTTTTCACCAAATATGACTTTATTTCTTTTTCTTTTACTTTCCTTATAATTATTCCTCAATTTCATGATTAAAATCATTACTTCATAATTAAATCCAACACTACATGTGAGGGTTATTATACTCACCCCACCTTTTTAGGATTTTGTCCGCAAAATTAGGATCATACCTGGAAACAAACTCACGATATAAACGGAGAATCTCATCCTCACGCTCCCAAGTAGCCTCCTCAGGCGTCCTGCCTTCCCATTGAATCTTGATCATCGGAATTGCTTTATTTCTCAGTTTTCTTTCATCTCTATCAATAACTTTCCACGGCCTCACAGGAGTTTTAAGATTTTCCTTTATCTGAACCTCATCAGGCTGCACAACATGAGATTCATCCTGAATATATCTCTGAAGCTGCGACACGTGGAATACATCATGAATACCAGATAACTGTGGAGGCAAGGCAAGCTGATAAGCAACCGGTCCCACCCTCTTTATTATCTGATAGGGACCAATGAACCTAGGACTCAATTTCCTTACTCCAAGAGCACGCCCCACACCTGTCACAGGTGACAACCTCACAAAGACATGTTCACCCTCTGCAAACTCCAAAGGTCGATGCTTATGATCATAATAGCTCTTCTGGCGACTCTGTGCCTGTATCAATTTATCCCTGATCAGTTTTATTTGATTAGAAGTGTCCTGTACCAAGTCTGGCCCAATCATTTGCCTCTCTCCAACCTCAGTTCAACAAGTAGGTGATCTACATCGCCGGCCATACAAAGCCTCATAAGGTGCCATGCCCAAACTGGAATGGAAACTATTATTGTACGAGAACTCTACCAATGGAAGGTACCTATCCCATGTCTTACCCTGTTCCAGGGCACAAACTCTCAGCATATCCTCCAGGGTCTGAATAGTCCTCTCTGTCTGACCATCAGTCTGAGGATGATATGTCGTGCTCAGTCTCAACTGAGTGTCGAAAGCCTGCTGCAGTGCTCCCCAGAAACGAGATGTGAACTTCGGGTCCCGATCGCTCACAATGCTCTCAGGCACCCCGTGAAGTCTCACAATCTCTTTCAAATAAAGTCGAGCCAACTGCTCTGTAGTAAAAGTCACCTTTACAGGCAGAAAATGGGCAGACTTTGTAAGTCTATCAACAATAACCATATAGAATCGTATCCAGCCTGAGTCCTGGGCAACCCAACCACAAAATCCATGGAGATGCAATCCCATTTCCATACCGGAATATCCAGAGGTTGAAGCAAACCACCAGGTCTCTGGTGTTCAATTTTGACTTTCTGACAGACAAGACATTTTGCAACAAACTTAGCAATGTCATTCTTCATACCCGGCCACCAGAAATTTTCTTTTAAGTCATGATACATTTTAGTAGCTCCTGGATGAATAGAGTATTGACCTTTGTGTGCTTCAGTCAACACATCATCCACTAACTGACCTTTGGGCACGATTATCCTTTCCTGATAACGTTTGAAGCCCTGACCATCAACAGACACATCTTTCTGACCTGTCATGGCCACAATGTCCTTATCAAATCGTTGAGCCTCAAGATTCTCTCCAACAATGCATTCTGAATGGCAACTTTCTCAACTTCTAAGCTACCATCGCCTTTACTGACCACCACATTCAGATTTCTGAAGTTTTCAATCAATTGATATTCTTCAATCATCATATTTGCAATCACAGCAGATTTCCTGCTCAAGGCATCAGCTACAACATTAGCCTTACCCGGATGATATTTTAGTTCAAATTCATAGTCATTTAGGAACTCCATCCATCTCCTTTGCCTCATGTTCAACTCTTTCTAGTCAAACAGATACTTCAGACTTTTGTGATCGCTATACACTAAGAAATTAGCACCATATAGAAAGTGTCGCCATATTTTCAGGGCAAACACTATGGCTGCTAGCTCTAAATCATGTGTAGGGTAATTCTCCTCATGAGGTTTCAACTGCCTAGAAGCATACGCAACAACTCTCCTATCTTGCATTAGGACACATCCCAAACCTTTCCCTGAGGCATCACAATAGACCTCGAAAGTACGCTCAGGATCGGGAAGGGTCAATATTGCAGCAGTCGTCAACTTTTCTTTTAGTGCATGAAAACAATCTTCGCACTCCTGAGTCCACACGAATGGGATCTCCTTTCTAGTCAAGCGGGTCAATGGTAAAACCATTGTAGAAAACCCTTCAATAAATCTTCGGTAATAACCGGCTAGTCCCAGAAAACTTCGGACTTCGGAAATAGTCTTAGGCCTTTCCCAATCCATCACGGCCTATATTTTACTAGGGTCCACTGCCACACCATCAGCAGATATGACATGACCCAAAAAATGAACCTTTGACAACCAGAATTCACACTTGGAAAACTTGGCATACAATTGATTATCCTTCAACACTTGCAGAACAATCCTAAGGTGGTTTGCATGCTCCTTGTTATTCTTAGAATATATCAGAATATCATCTATGAAAACAACCACAAATTTATCCAAATATGGCTTGAACAAACGATTCATATAGTCCATAAACACTGCCGGAGCATTAGCGAGACCAAAAGGAATTACTTGATACTCATAATGTCTGTATCTAGATCTGAATGCAGTCTTCGGAATATCATCCGATTTAACTCGGATCTGATGATAACCTGACCTCAAATCAATTTTTGAGAAGACACAAGCACCCCTCAACTGATCAAGCAAATCATCTATGCGAAGGAGAGGATACTTGTTCTTTACAGTCACTTTATTTAATTGCCTGTAGTCGGTCACAAGTCTCATGGTTCCATCCTTCTTCTTGACAAATAATACTGGTGCTCCCCACGGGGACACACTAGGTCGGATGAACTGCTTAGCCAACAAGTCCTCAATCTGTTTCTTCAATTCAGCCAATTCCAGAGGAGACATCCGATATGGAGCCATAGAAATGGGCCCCACACCAGGAAACAATTCAATAGAGAACTCTATTTCTCTCTCTGGTGGAAGATTTGGAATCTCATCCGGAAATACATCCATAAATTCATTTACGATTGGGATATCAACAATCTTATCCTGAGTACTACTGCTCACTAATCTTCCCAACCATATATAGCCTAATGCTCCCTCCACCAAGGCCCGTCTAGCCTGATGTATTGATATACAAGGAGAGGAACTAGTAGCAGACTCCTCAGATAACATCACTAGTTTCTTACCACAGCAGTCAATCACTGCACAATTTTTAGAAAGCCAGTCCATACCCAAGATGACTTGAAGACTAACCATGGGTAGACAGATAAAGTCAATTACATAGTCTCGGCCGTCATACTTAAATTCAACATCCTTGCATATATCATAAGTACTACATTTTTCTCCCGTAGCTGTAGTTACTTTCATAGGAGGAGAAATTTCATACATTGGCAAATTCAAGCCCACAGCCATAAAATCAGATATGCAAGAATGAGTAGCCCCTATATCAAATAACACATCTATATCAAAACCATTAATATAGATCGTACCTTTTACCAAATTAGGCGCTTTATCCGCCTGCTGCTGAGTGATAGCATAAACCCGTCCCACAGTCTGAGACTCAGGGACAACTGGAGTAGGAACCATCTGAAGAGGTGCAACCCTGACATCTCTCTGAGGACAGTCTCTGGAGTAGTGGCCAGTCTTGCCACATTTATAACAAATCACCTGTCCCGTGGCACACGGTCCTCTATGCTCCTTACCACAACCAATACACTTAGGGATCGGTGGTCTCTCAGAAGAACCAGTTTTCTTGAATTTATTATCTGACTGTTTCACCTGCAAATTCTTATTTTTATCATCAGATTTCTTGTTCTTCCAGTAATTTGAACCACTGGACTTCTTGGAATCAGACTCTTTAGAATTTCTATTATTTCGCCTCCTGTGAATATCCTCAACAGCCCTGCATTGATTAATTAAAGTGGGAAAATCTCTGGAACCACAACCTGCAAGACTTTCTGCAATTCTATCATTTAACCCTCTTTGAAATTTTGCAGCTAAAGACTCTGGATCTGGCATAGCTCTCCTGAAGTGAGCATACTTAGCCAATTGATTGAATTTGGCCAGATATTCATCAACAGACATTTCACCCTGCACAAGATCATTATATTCACCTTCCTTCCTTTCTCTAGCATCTCGGGGAAAGTACTTATCAAGAAAGTGCCTCTCAAACAAAGGCCATGTAATAGCGTGACCCTGCAGTTCCAATGGGCGAGAAGTATTTAGCCACCAATCACTAGCATCACCTTTCAGCATATAAGTAGCATACAATAGTCTCTGATTATTCGGACATTCCATCACCCTGAAAATCCTCTCTAGATCCTGCAACCATGTAGCAGCAACAATAGGGTCATAACCTCCCTCAAAAGTAGGCGGCTGATGCTTCCTGAAAGCATTTAATCGTCTCTCTCTAGCCTCAACATTATCCATTGCAACCGTGTGAACGGATTGTTGTCCAGTATGAATAATAGCATCACCATGATGACTAGCCTCACCCTCTCCATCCCCGTGCTCTTCATGGAGAGTATGCGGAGATGGAATGGGAGTATGTGGTGGAGGAGGTGGCGGTGGAGGAGGTGGCGGTGGAGGTGGTGGGGGCTGATTCCCCGCTCTACCATCTCTCATGGCTCTCAACTCAGCCATCATCAGGTTCATCATATTTTGATTGGCAGCAATTATATCTTGATTTGTTTTCATAAGAGTTTCATTAGCCTGCCTACTAGTACCCAGCTCCTGCTGAACACCAGCCAAAGCAGTAGCTATAGGATCAGGCTGACTGGAAGTTGCCCCA
The DNA here is from genome assembly GCA_032173675.1 of Gastrolobium villosum. Classification (NCBI taxonomy): domain Eukaryota; kingdom Viridiplantae; phylum Streptophyta; class Magnoliopsida; order Fabales; family Fabaceae; genus Gastrolobium; species Gastrolobium villosum. The sequence goes on from JAVKPL010002185.1 coordinate 5,435, forward strand.
ACGGTATTCCGAGATTTTAACAAAGTAGCTAACGTACGATCTGTCTGATCCTCATCTGCTGCCGGAGGTCTCCTAGGAAGAACCATGACTCTGCACATGTTACACAAAGGAATGAGTTGATCAGGCCCACACTAAGTGGTTACACATGCATTATCACAGAAAATCCTAAAAACCACTCATAACAACACAGTTATTGCAATACATCAAGAAATTCCCTTTTTCAAAACTGCTCTGATACCATAAAATGTAACACCCCGTCTGCAGCCGGTTAATTAACATTCATATGATAGTAAGCGTAGCATGCTCAACTTAATTAATGCGGAAGCTAACTAAATAAATTTTTTCTTTTCCTTATGTTTTGCAAACCCCCTTTTTTTTTTTACTTCCATGGCCAAAATAAAACGTACAGCATTTCCTCTGTATTTTGGACTACTGGGGATAATTCCCACTATGATAATTTCCACCTGATTGATAGTTTAATATAATCCATACATATACCATATTACCTAGCCATCCATGGCATAGGCTATCTCAATATCACACTGTCTCAAAATGATGTTCATGATGTTACTTATATAATTACATCAAATAAACAAAAGAGATGCAGTTAAGTAAGTAACATAGACCTGAGCATGCATAACTAACAACATATACAAACTATCGACATGGCATAGACATCTCCTATTCTTTCAAAAAAATACATGGCATGTACAACTCAAAATATGGTATGTCAGGTACAAATCTAAGTATCCACAAGACCCTGGCAATCATGTCAAGTAATATCTCTCATCTGGCCTCTTGCCACGCGATGCCTCGGCACCATCAGCTCCTGTACCTGAAATGGTGATCCCCATAACACGGGGTGAGATAATATAATTACCTCAGTAAGCTAGGGACCCTTGGAGGGCTCCTCCACCCCTAAGCTCACTTCTGGTATAAACACAGTATAAAAATCCATGCATGCATCAGAATATGTAAGACAATGCAGTGTGCAATAATATAATCCTACTGGCCAGAGAATATAACAAGTATGTATTACGCAAGGAAACAACATCTTGCAACATACCGTATGAGGAAACACCGTCTCATACTATGCATAAGGAAACACCGTCTTATGCCTCACACAAGGAAACACCGTCTTGTGTGGCACAAAAACATACATACATACACATGCAACATATAACAATTTATTTTCAACATACCATATCAAACTACTATCCTCCCTCGGAGTCTGGTGGAACAAACAGGGGATTAACCCCAAGGACCAAAAGCTTACCTGACAAGCAATGTCCTCCAATAATTCTTGTGTCCACAGAGTCACGATCTTTCACAAAGTCACAACCTAGTTCCAAGATGTGAATACAATCAGTATTCCTATATACCAGTCTACCACGTTAAATTTCCAAGACTACACATACAAGAAGCCTATACTTGATTTTTATTCCAATTTATCAAAGTGTCCTAAACGGACATTCCATAATTTATCTTTTTACGGGAACCAATCCCAAGCATATTTAACATAGGGAGCCATGTCCAAATCACTCTCTAACTATCCATACCATGACTTACCTCAATATGAAAAATCCACAAATCTCAAACTCAAGCGAATGTGGATTCCAATCCGTGGAATTTGCTCAAAACAACGTTGGGATCAACTCTACAACATGAAACAATAACAACCAATCACTATTAATCTCCTAAAATATCAATTTTTGGATGTCACTATTCATCATAACCCTAAATTCGAAAATTTCAAGAAAATGGAGTTTTAAGAATTGGAAACTCACCACACAACACCCTAAAACGATGAGAGCAGCATCTTTCAAGCTTCCATGGAGCGGGAACCTCTCAAACAACCCAAACACACAACCCACAAATTTTTTTTGGATGAGGATATCTCTTTCCACAATAAAACACAACTGGAAATGAGCTATGATTTAGACAGAGGAGAAGATTTGAAGCGGTTTTGGCTTTAGAACGGATGCATTTCATTGAGAAATGAGAGAGTTATGATTTTTAAAAAAATCAAAAGCTCTCTAAGCCTTGGAATGAGCTTCTGTCGAGGAAGAAGGAAAAGGAACGCCAAGGAGAGAAGAAAATAAAGCTATTTCAAACTTAAAAACTTAAGTTACTTTGATTGGGTAAAATCTTATCTATCTACGCACCTCCATTCGTTCCCAAACTTTGCACACTAGTTCAGAATACTTTTAAGGTAATATTTATAATTTTACTTTTCACTTTAAGGTAACTTTATTTACCCGCATTTCTACCTCTTAACTGTCATTTTAACTCATTTTTCACCAAATATGACTTTATTTCTTTTTCTTTTACTTTCCTTATAATTATTCCTCAAATTCATGATTAAAATCATTACTTCATAATTAAATCCAACACTACATGTGAGGGTTATTATACTCACTCCACCTTTTTAGGATTTTGTCCGCAAAATTAGGATCATACCTGGAAAAAAACTCAGGATATAAACGGAGAATCTCATCCTCACGCTCCCAAGTAGCCTCCTTAGGCGTCCTGCCTTCCCATTGAATCTTGATCATCGGAATTGCCTTATTTCTCAGTTTTCTTTCATCTCTATCAATAACTTTCCACGGCCTCACAGGAGTTTTAAGATTTTCCTTTATCTGAACCTCATCAGGCTGCACAACATGAGATTCATCCCGAATATATCTCCGAAGCTGCGACACGTGGAATACATCATGAATACCAGATAACTGTGGAGGCAAGGCAAGCTGGTAAGCAGCCGGTCCCACCCTCTTTATTATCTGATAGGGACCAATGAACCTAGGACTCAATTTCCTTACTCCAAGAGCACGCCCCACACCTGTCACAGGTGACAACCTCACAAAGACATGTTCACCCTCTGCAAACTCCAGACTTCTTTTGGAATTTCTCCTTCAAGTGGCCGTGATGGTGAGAGTTTGATCAGGTCAACCGCAGTTTTGACGGCTTCTCCCCAGAATGATCTTGGCAATCCGGCATTGGACAACATACTCCGGACCTCGTCTCAATTGTCCGGTTCATTCTTTCAGCAATCAGTGTCGATCTCGATATCGTGCATATTCATATATTAATTATGCGAGGTGTTATAGTGGCCAACCTTGATGCAGGGGAACCCTCGCTCACCTGCTCCCTGGAGCGAGATTGTGAGCAAGTTGGCTGAGCGAGACAGAACATTGCTCGCTCTTGGTCTCGTTGGAGTGAGGGAGAAAGCGAGAGGCAGGGGAGTTGAGGTTGAGTTACTGCTTCAAATGCCCAAATGGCTCGCTGCCCTGCTCGCTGTATAGTTATAATATTAAAAAAAAATTTCTTTCCATGTCAGCCGACAGCTTCTTATGAAGGAAAATAAAAAAGAATATTATGACACAACTTACATTATGTAACATTATATTCGACGGACCCTTTGTTTTATGAATCTTTCTAATGTTGGAATACAATTGAGATAAATAACATATCACTATGACAAACAACTATAATTTCTACCAAAAGGGCTTTGAGCATACATTGGCCCAAAAAGTTTTAACAACTTAATTCTTAAAATTATTTTCATATACAGTTTAGTCTTTTACATTATTTATATGAGTTAATTCTTAAATTTATCACTTATATCTCTCTAGTCTCTTTTTTTCCTTTAAATAACTTGATATAAGTTTTATAAATTTAAAAATTAACTAGTATACAATAAATTAATGGGAAAAGTATTTCTCCGGTCACGGCAGATAAAGTTATATCCAGTGAGCTCAAAACAACGTCGTTTTGGGTTATAAAATTAAAAAATTATAATGATAAATACTAATATAACCCTGCTATATATTACAATTATAAAAATACCTTGATTTCCGCCCCAAAACGACGTCGTTTTGGGCTGACTGGAGATAACTTATCTCTATTGACTGGAGAGATCATTTAACCTAAATTAATTTAGGTATTATATTACGAATACAATATAAGTTTTAGGGATCAAATTGTCTATTTGCCCGAGAAATAATTGAGATGTATGAAAACAAGAGGAAGGATATTGATATTTTTACGATTACCATTTTATTAAATTTAATATAAATATTTTTCAAAATTTATGAATAATATAAGTTTAGATTCAATTTTTTGTTAAATTATTGAATATTAAATATAATATACACTACTTTTTAGAATTAACGTGTCGGAGTGTTGTGTCGTATCATGTCACGTGTCCCGTGTCGATATCGGTAATTTTCTTACTACCTTACTACCTATCTAATCACCATTAGATCAAAGCGAGAGAATGCTAAAAAGTTTTTAAAAAAAGAGAAAATGTTGATCCAATGGTGATTAGATAGGTAGTAAATTGGTAGTAGAAGATTTTAGTAGTAAGAATATCCCTCCTCTGAAAACAATAGATGCAAAAAAAATTATGAAATGAAAAATAAAGACAGATCCAAGCTTCATTTTGAGGGTACGGTAATGGGCTAATAAAGTTATCGTATAGGCCCACAGACGGTTCATTTTAGTGTTCCTAAATTATTTTATAGAGAATTGCTTTCTATAGTCTTTTTTTCGAATCAATAGCAATGAAACAAAGCAAAAGTATTCATTCTGATGTTATAGACATGCATGTAAACCTAAAATGGCTATTTGTTCATCGAGTCAGAGATAAATGCAAGCAATATTATAGGAAACGATTACAATGCCTGTGTTAGGCCCTAATTTAACCCATTGCTTGTATTTCAAACACCCCCTTATGTGCAAATTTATGTATTGTATTTCAAATGCCATCAAACTAGCAAAGTTTCAATATACAACTGTTTTAACATACATGTCAATCCAACAAAGGTTTTGTTTATTTAGTATCATAAATATTTGAGCTACACCCTGAACCAACTGAAGGTTTTGAAACAAAATTGTATAGAGTATCAACATGAAAAATCTAGTAAATTACAGGGAAAGTTATATTTACAAACTTTTTGTTTACAAACTACACGAAGTATGACCGATCATACTTCAATTAAGAGTGTATGACCGGTCATACTTAGTGTAATTTGTGGAAAAAAAAATTGTAAACGGATCATTCCCCCTAAATTATATATTTATATCTAGTACCGAATAAGACTTGTCTGCATGCAAGAAAGAAGGCAAGGTTGTGAGAAAAATCATTGAGCTAATCAATGATGTCTTCATGACCACAGTTCAATGTGTTATTAGTAGAAAAATATTACCTCAGCAAATCTTTTTTTTTTGGGGGGGGGTTTTCCTTTGTGATGATTTTTGTCAATTTCTGGTGTACAATAAAGATGGTATGGACCAATTGTTAGGGCTTAAGCAAACAATAACATGTTGAAAAGGTCTTTGACGTGGCTAGTGGGATTGACTTAATGAACCTCAAATGGTATGCACCAATCGTTAGGGCTTAAGCAAACAAGATTATGTTGAAAAGGTCTTTGCCGTGGATAGTGGGATTGACTTAATGAACCTCAAATTTTCAAGCCAATAATCTGGTTGTTGGAAATATTGAAGTGTGAATAGTAGTGAACTCTCACATCGATTAGAAATGAACTAAGTGAGTACGGTATAAATGTGAAAGACCCATATATTTATAACTTTGAGATTTTTGGTTGAGATATCGTATCAGAACCTACTCAACAATTGAGGGTAGTTCTTTGCCATTGGCTCCTTTTACCCCGTTTGACACTGATATCAAAGTTAGGTTTGTATCAGAATCGGGACTAGTGGGCCAAGTGAAGATGATATAAGTGGGAAGAGTAATAAACCTGCTGCTTTAAGGTTTTGGCTTGAAACGTAATGTATGTTCAATTTGTTGTGGTTGGTCTGGACTCCCTTGCCCTCCTAATATTCTTGGCCGGTATATATTTCTATGAATGACTTCACCATATTTCCTCGTTCTACATGTTTACTAATTGAGCAACACTATAACAAATTCATAGTTTTTGTTAGAGATATATAACGGTGACCCGGTGCCTTCAGTGATTCGAGATAGCCATTGTATTTTATAAAAAACCTCACTGGCTGACAATCAAACCCAGCTCAAGAGAGTGAGTAGTGTTACCATTTAACATTAGGCTACCCTCAATTGTTGGTCAAAATGCACCTTATAACTATTATTTAATTTAATATCAATTTAATTAAACTGGTTGAACGAGTGACCAACCGATTGAACCAATGACCCAATGACCCAGTACCTCGACTCAGTTGATAACCGGGCCGAGTTTTAAAACATTGGATAAAATAATTAATGTAACCTCACCCAATAGCTTAAATTTTGGGTTGAATTGGTTCTTTACATGGTATCAGTGTCTCGGTATTACACGTTCGATCCTCACCGTCCCTATTTAATTAATAATTAATCAAGTTTTGTGCAGTTTCTTAGGATAGGTATGTGGGTCTGTGCATTGTCCACCTTTCAAGTCCTGTGAGCTCTTGTGTAAAGAGGCATGTTAAAGATATATAAAATCATTAATGTAGTTTTACCCAACAGCTTAAGCTTATTGGTTGAATTGGTTCTTTATACTCTTTAGTTGTTGTGCTTTCCACATTTCTCTATTCTCAGTTTTTCATTGCCAAATGTGCTTTAGATGCCTATTTTAATAGCTAATTATAACGCAGATTGGTTAGCTTCAAATGCTTAATCTATTCTACTAGCACCATTCCAAACCACCACGAGTAGACATTAGTTAATCAATAGCGTTACACTCAGTTTTTCCAATGCACATTCTTTCTTTCATTAGTGTCCTTGTTCATATCCTTGTTTCTTCACTCACAGTTTCCCTTTCAGTTGATTCCATTGCACTGTCACATTCCCTCACTGATGGCATGACCATAGTTTCACAAGGTGGAACCTTTGAACTTGGTTTCTTCAGCCCTGGGAAATCCAAGAAACATTACCTGGGAATTTGGTACAAAAACATCTCAGTTAAGACAGTTGTTTGGGTTGCTAACAGGGTCAACCCAATCAATGATTCCTCTGGTACCTTAACAGTGAATAGGACTGGCCATCTTGTCCTTCACCAGAATGACACTGTTGTTTGGAACACAAGTTCTCCGAGAATACCACAGAATCCAATGGCTGAGCTCTTGGATTCTGGGAATCTTGTGGTAAGAGATGAGAATGATGCAAACCCAGAAGCCTACTTGTGGCAAAGCTTTGACTATCCATGTGATACATTGTTGCCAGGGATGAAATTTGGATGGGACTTAAGAACAGGTTTCAATTGGACTGTAACAGCATGGAATAGTCCAGATGATCCAGCTCCAGGAGACTTTTCTTGTGTCAATCACAACAATAATTATCCTGATTCATATTTGATGAAGGGAAACAAAAAGTATAGCAGACTTGGACCATGGAATGGCTTGCATCCAAGTGGTACTCCAGAAGTAAAGTATAATGACCCCAAATGATAAATCTTAATTAGGGGTTTAATTTACGGATTCAAATGCCATAATTAGATTCAGTGAGTGATTCTGATTATTTTGACTGTAATCATGACTATGTTATGAACAGTGCGTTCTGCCAGAGAATTCGCAGTCTTGTGAACTAACCGGTAGAGCTTAAATAAGCAAAGTAATTTTAGAGACATAATTTGACAATTCTGACGACAAATATGAGTTCAGAATGAAAAATTGTATAGTCTGGCACTTTCCATGAAAATCTCATGAATAGTGTTTCTACCGGGTATTTTGTACTGCTGTTTAAGCAACCGGTAGAGTCCAGAAAAAAAATTGATTGACGAAATGAGAATAATAAAGTCCAATATATATCAAGCAAGTCAATATAGGCCCAGGAAAATAATAAGTTTATAAGTGTTAAGTTTCAAAAGTAAATAAAGTACAGTTAATGGTTCACAGTGCATTTCGTCAAAAACGGTGTAGAAACCATACTGTGAATTATGAATATTGTTCCTTAGGAAATAAAAAATTACTGTAAATTATTTTAGAAAAATAAAAATATGTACGTAGCTTTAAGTTGGTTCCGGGGCAATTTAAGTAAAAATACGCGAAAGAAAAACAACCGGTAAAAAGAGCCACCTATACATACATGTCCCACCCACTTAGTGGGCACTATTCACTCACAAAATCTCTCTTCTCTCTCTTCATGCCCGTGGAAGAGCCAAGGAAAAGGGGGGGTTTAGGGTTTTTTTTTGGTTTTGTTGATTCTCTTTGAATCTTCCACCAAATCCAACGATCCACCACATGAAATTGCTTGTAAACCACCCAATGAACCCATTCCACCCATCAATTTGAGCTATTGTTGAGTGTGTGAAGAGTTCTTCCTCCCCCCATTTTCGAGTTACTATTCATTGGAGGAAAAAAAGTGAGTTTTTGATGGAGCTTTGCTTGGAGGTTGCTCTCTAGACTTTGTACAAGTGTTTAGAGGTAAGAAACCTTTATTTCTATGGCTTCACTTTGATGATTTGAGTCATGAAAATTGTGAGCATGTGTTGGGTGGGAAATAAATTAGTTAAAATTTAATTGATGATGGATTCTTGATGTTTTGTATATAGAAATGGAAAAAAATAAGCATGATTATGTATGTAACAAATTGGAGAAAAATCCTATGCTTTCTCCCTTTATGGTTCGTTCATATAGGATTATGGAGGATTCATTGTGCAAAAAAAAAATTAAATGATATGGATTGTGAAGTTGTTATGTATGTAAAAGTTACAAAAATTAAGTGAAGCAAATGAATAAATAAAAAGAAATGAACCCTTGGAGATCCTTTATGAATTTGGACCTTAGCATGATTTAGGATGGTTTAAGGATAAATTAAGTTATATTTATTTTGATAAAATGTGGAGGCTCCAATGAATGAAATTGTCTAGTTGATGAAGTGAGTTAGTTGGAAAAATGATAAAAATAATGTGGCCTCCCTATATGCATGCCACGGCCTTGAGAGAAGGAATAGGCCAAAGGATGTGTTTTAAATTGCTAAATAGAACGTAGGGAACAAATGAGGTTCTAGGAACTATTGGTTTTGGTTAAATAAACCCAATGAAAGTCCTAGCCTTCTTAGTTTGGCTTCGGCCAATTAAGGTCTTTGGGGCTAGAGAGCAATAGAAAAATTGTAATAAATGTCTAATAAAAGGATTTATAGAATTATGGGCATGACTTGCGTATTGGCATGGTATTGGCAAAAACGAAAAAAAAAAACGAAAATAAGCGATATAATGTATACCTTATGTAAGGAACATGGCATAGGATCATTTTATTGATTTTGTTGTGGGTTCTTCTCTAGGTGTGCCTAGGGATTGAAAAAGAATTGGAATCTCATTGAAGTGATATAAGTAACTTGTACCACAAGTAAGCGGAGTGATAAAGCTTCAAGAGGTAAGCTCTATGTTTAAGGAGTCTTTTCCTACTTGAGTGCTCCACCATAGTTAGTAGACTATGGTTGGACTATATGACTGTGTAGACACTCTGTATAGGTGCATTCATATAGAGATATTTGATGATATGATATGATATGACATGATATGATATGATATGATAAGACTGGTTCTGATATGATTTCTGTATTGACTTTTGGTACACGGATGTCTTCTTGGGTTTTGCCTGAGATTGACAGTGTACACCTCTGAGTTACTCTATTTCCGTTTGGGGCCATCCCTTGGAAATGATGGCGCACGTCTCTGTTATGATATGATTATATGTTCTGCTCAGTTATGATATCTGCTATATGTTGTATCTGTATACTCTGTATCTGACTTTCATGCAGGAGTGAGCCAGGGGTATGGAGAATTCTCTATAAACCTGGAGCTTATTGAGATTTGTAATCTCACCCCTCTTTGGGGACATGATTTCAGGTTCCCAGACTGCCGGTGAACCCTCAGCAGGCAGAGACGCGGCACGTGGCTGAGACGTTCGACTGATCGGATTTTGAGTGGCTGTAGGCTACTACCTTTTTTGGAGTGTGTTGATGTAGTTTAGATTTCAGTTATTTTGGGGATCATTATGTCTGATCTTTCACTCTGTATATGGCCTGTATATGTTCTGTACATGTTCTTCAGTTTGATGCATGTACATTTTTGTATTCAGGCATGTTGATATGATTATGTAGTATTCAGTTATGCTTATGTCTTGGATTGCATGCTGTTAAATTAGTGGCACGGAGCCAAGTTTTGCATGCGCCCATGGATGGGTATCTGATTATAATTGCATGACTGGTACTTCTGGATATAAATATTGTTGAAACTGTCTATCAGGAACTCTTAGGAGTGGGATTGGAAAATCCCCAGTTGTCCGATTTATAGAGGTTACTCTGTCCGATTTCCGATTACGCTGAATAAGAATGTAAAAAGAAAAAGAAAAAAAAAAGTTAGCTCGTATTTTCGTATGATAAGTCTTCCGCTGTTTCTGTTGTATCATATGTATGTTAATTGAACCGGCTCGAGACGGGGATGTTACATTTATGGTATCAGAGCAGTTTCTCTAGGAGAGCCTATGAAATATTGCATGAACTGTTCGGGTCATTATGTTCTTGAGTCTTTTCTTGGAGTCTTATGATATGCATGTCTGATCACTGAGTGTGAGCGTAGCTAACTCATTCCTTTGTGTGAAATATGCAGAATTATGGTTCGTCCAAGAAGGACTCCGGATCCTCCGAGTGACCCGACAGATCCAATTTTGGCAGATCTAGCCAGGCCCCGAGTAAATCAGCGGGGTGGTACTTCCCAGCCAGATCCAATTATAATGGCCTTAACTGAAATGCAGCAAAATATGGCTGCAGCTAGGCAGCGAGATCTGGAAGTAATGATGAAAGCAAATCAAGATCTGATTGAGGCTAATAGGTTGGCCAATCAACAGATGATGGAAGCTAGCCGTGCGGCGAATATTGAAATGATGAGGTTACTCCTTGCGGAGGTGAGGGCGGGTGGACAAGGTCCACAACAGCAGCCACAGCCACAGCCACAGCCACCGCCTATTCCTCCTCCCCATAATCCCATTGTCGTGGAGGGGGAAGGAAACAATGAAGAGTCTAGTCACAGGGGTGGTGTGGCACAGCCAGTGAATAACAGAGAACAAAGAGAAAGAATGCTTAATGCCTTCCGGAAACATGCACCACCAAATTATAAAGGAGGCATTGACCCCATTGCCGCCATTCAGTGGTTGGAAGAACTGGGGCGTATTTTTACTGTCATGGAGTGTGATGATCATCAGAAATTATTGTATGCTTCTTATATGCTGCAAAATGATGCAGCCGATTGGTGGAGAAACACCCGTCAGTCTTTTGAATGCCAAGGTTATGCTATCACTTGGCCTTTCTTTGAAAGACATTTTTTACTGAAATACTTTCCGGAAGAAGCCCGGTTAAGGAAAAAGGGTGAGTTTGAAGAACTGAGACAGGGTCAGATGTCTATTGATGAATACTTGAACAAGTTTAATAAACTGGCCAAATACTCTCATTTCCAAAGAGCACCACCTACTGAGGATGATCTGATCTTTAAATTTCATAAAGGACTACATGATAATATTTCTGAAAAGCTGGCAGGTGATTCGTTTGATACTTTTGCTGCACTTGTTAAAAAGTGTAAAAATGTCCAAGAATATTACAGAAGGAAGAAAGGACCAGTCAGCTCCTAATTCCGGTGAAAAATACTACCGGAAATGCAAAAGGAAAGGGTTTGCAGGCGAAACAATCTGATGGTAAATTCAAGAAGACTGGGAATTCCAAGCACGGAAATTTTAAACCTGTTGCTCCATGTACTATCCTGTGAAAGAACTCTATGCAGGAGTTTGCAGGAAAGAAAAAGGTCTTTGTTATAAGTGTGGTCAACTCGGGCATTTTATTAAGGACTGCCCCTATGGTGGGGGACAGGTTTCTGCAATTCAGGCTACCCCGACCCCTATGATGATAGAGGAGCCATCGCTTCCTCCGCCACCTCCTGTTGCCCGTGTATATGCAGTGACCCAGCCAGAGGCTGAGAGATCCAACTAGTTTGGTTCGAGGTATGATTTCTATTAAAGATGAAATGCTTAGTGTCTTATTTGATTCTGGTGCTACACACTCTTTTGTAGCTGATTATGTAGTGAAAGCATTTGATTTGCCTGTGACGATAATGAAAACCCCTATGCGTATTGTTACGGCTGTGGGAAAGGTATTTCATGAACAATATGTTTGTGAAAATGTGAAATTTAAGTATGAAGGCAAGGAGTATTCTGCTGATTTTATCATGCTACATCTTGCATCTGTAAATTTGATTTTGGGAATGGATTGGTTGTCTAAATACTGTGTGAAGATTGACTGCTGCAGTAAAACCATTTCTGTCTCGTCTCATGATGATGAGGAGAAGTCTTACTTGTCTGTACTTCGGGTTGGAAAGGCCTTGAA
>JAVKPL010002186.1:0-17820 GCA_032173675.1 Gastrolobium villosum
AATCAATCCGTCCATGAAATCCAATGAAACTTGGAGGGGGTGTTGGAAATTTTTAAGCGTGGATGCTTGCAAAGAACCAGTTCAAAATTCCACGTCTGGGTACGATTTTCCATTTTTTTCATGCATGTAAGCCTATTATATTTAAGCGTGGATGCATGCAAAAAAACAGATCAAAATTCCATGACTGGGTAAGATATTCCACTTTTTCATGCATGTAAGTCTATTATAGGCTCCAAAAATTCATTAAATATCAATCCTTCCATGAAATCCAATGAAACTTGGAGGGAGTGTTGGATATATTTACGCGTGGATGCTTGCAAAAAATCATATCAAAATTCCATATCTGGGTACGATTTTCAATTTTTTCATGCATGTAAGCCTATTATAGGCTCCAAAAATTCATTAAAAATCCGTCCTTCCATGAAATCCAATGAAACTTGGAGGGGGTGTTGGATATATTTAAACGTGGATGCTTCCAAAAAATCAGATCAAAATTCCATATCTGGGTACGATTTTCCATTTTTTTCATGCATGTCAGCCTCTTATAGGCTCCAAAAATTCATTAAAAACAAATCCTTCCATGAAATCCAATGAAACTTGGAGGGGGTGTTGGATATATTTAAGCGTGGATGCTTACAAAGAACCATATCAAAATTCCATGTCTGGGTACGATTTTGGCATTTTTTTTCATGCAAGTAAGCCTATAATGGGCTCCAAAAATTCATCAAAAATTAATCCTTCCATGATATCAATAAAACTTGGAGGGTGTGTTGGATATATTTAAGCTTGGATGCTCGCAAAAAACCATATCAAAATTCCATGCCTGGTATGATTTTCCATTTTCCATTCATGTAAGCCTATTATAGGCTCCAAAAATTCAATAAAAATCAATCCTTCCATGAAATCCAATGAAACTTGGAGGGGGAGTTAGATATATTTAAGCATGGATGCTTGCAAAAAACCATATTCAAAATTCTATGCCTGAGGGTACGATTTTCCATTTTTTCATGCATGTAAGCCTATTATAGACTCCAAAAAATCATTAAAAATCAAGAAATCCAATGAAACTGGATGGATATATTTAAGCGTGGATGCTTGCAAAAAATCAGATCAAAATTCCATGCCTGGGTACAATTTTCCATTTTTTTCGTGCAAGTAAGCCTATTATAGGCTCCCAAAATTCATTAAAAATCATTTCTTCCTTGAAATCCAATGAAACTTGGACGCGGTGTTGGATATATTTAAGCATGGATGCTTGCAAAAAACCAGATCAAAATTCCATGCCTGGGTACGATTTTTCTTTTTTTCATGCATGTGAGCCTATTATAGACTCCAAAAATTCATTAAAAATCAATTCTTCCATGAAATCCAATGAAAATCAGAGGGGGTGTTGGATATATTTAAGCGTGGATGCTTGCAAAAAATTAGATCAAAATTCCATGCCTCAGAATGATTTTCCAATTTTTCATGCATGTAAGCCAATAGACTCCAAAAAATCATTAAAAATCAACCCGTGCACGAAATCCAATGAAACGGATGTTGGATATATTTAAGCGTGGATGCTTGCAAAAAATCAGATCAAAATTCCATGCTTGGGTACAATTTTCCATTTTTTTCATGTTGTAATCCTATTATAGGCTCCCAAAATTCATTACAAATCAATTCTTCCATGAAATCCAACGAAACTTGGAGGGGGTGTTGGACATATTTAAGCGTGGATGCTTGCAAAAAAACAGATAAAAATTGCATGCCGGGGTACAATTTTCCATTTTTTTCATGCATGTCAGCCTATAATAGGCTCCAAAAATTCATTAAAAATCAATTCTTCCATGAAATCTAATGAAACTTTGAGGGGGTGTTGGATATATTTAAGCGTGGATGCTTGCAAAAAATCATATCAAAATTCCATGCCTGGGAATGATTTTCCATATTTTCATACATGTAAGCCTATTATATTTAAGCATAGATGCTTGCAAAAAACCATATCAAAATTCCATGTCTGGGTACGATCCTCCATTTTTTTCAAGCATGTAAGCCTATTATAGGCTCCAAAAATTCATTAAAAATCAATCCTTCCATGATATCCAATGAAACTTGGAGGGGGTGTTGGAAATATTTAAGTGTGGATGCTTGCAAAAAATCAGATCAAAATTCCATGACTGGGTACGATTTTCCATTTATTCATGCATGTAAGCCTATTATAGGCTCCAAAAATTGATTAAAAATCAATCCTTCCGTGATATCCAATGAAACTTGGGAGGGGTATTGGATATATTTAAGCGTGGATGCTTGCAAAAAATATATTAAAATTCCATGCCTGTGTACGATTTTCCATTTTTTTTCATGCATGTAAGCCTATTATAGACTCCAAAAAGTCATTAAATATCAACTCCTCCTTGAAATCCAATGAAACGTGGAGGGGGTGTTGGATGTATTTAACCGTGGATGCTTGCAACAAATCAGATCAAAATTTCATGCCTGGGTACAATTTTCCATTTTTTTCATGTATGTAATCCTATTATAGGCTCCCAAAATTCATTACAAATCAATTCTTCCATTAAATCCAACGAAACTTGGAGGGGGTGTTGGATATATTTAAGCATGGATGCTTGCAAAAAACCATATCAAAAATTTATGCATGTGTTTGATTTTCCATTTTTTCATGCATGTCAGCCTATTATAGGCTCCTAAAATTCATTAAAAATCAATTCTTCCATGAAATCCAATGAAAATCAGAGGGGGTGTTGAGTATATTTAAGCGTGGATGCTTGAAAAAAATCAGATCAAAATTCCATGCCTCGGAATGATATTTCATTTTTTTCGTTCATGTAAGCCTATTATAGGCTCCAAAAATTCATTAAAAATCAATCCTTCCATGAAATTCAATGAAACTTGGAGGGGTGTTGGATATATTTAAGCGTGGATGCTTGTAAAAAATCAGATCAAAATTTCATGCGTGGGTACGATTTTCCATTTTTTCAAGCATGTAAGCCTATTATAGGATCCAAAAATTCATTAAAAATTAACCCCTCCATGAAATCCAATGAAACCTGGAAGGGTGTTGGATATATTTAAGCGTGGATGCTTCCAAAAAACCATATCAAAATTCCATGCCTGGATGCGATTTTCCATTTTTTTCATGCATGTGAGCCTATTATACTTAAGCGTGGATGCTTGCAAAAAACTAGATCAAAATTCCATGACTGAGTACAATTTTCCATTTTTTCATGCATGTAAGCCTATTATAGTCTCCAAAAATTCATTAAAAATCAATCCTTCCATGAAATCCAATGAAACTTGGAGGGGGTGTTGGATATATTTAAGCGTGGATGCTTGCAAAAAATCAGATCAAAATTCTATGCCTGGGTATGATTTTCCATTTTTTCATGCATGTAAGCCTATTATAGGCTCCAAAAATTCATTAAAAATCAATCCTTCCATAAAATCCAATGAAACTTGTAGGGGGTGTTGGATATATTTAAACGTGGATGCTTGCAAAAAACCATATCAAAATTCCATGTCTGGGTACGATTTTCCATTTTTTTCAAGCATGTCAGCCTATTATAGGCTCCAAAAATTCATTAAAAATAAATCCTTCTATGAAATCCAATGAAACTTGGAGGGGGTGTTGGATATATTTAAGCTTGGATGCTTACAAAAAAATCAAATCAAAATTCCATGTTAGGGTACGATTTTCCATTTTTTTCATGCATATAAGCCAATAACCAGATCAAAATTCCATGTCTGGGTACAATTTTCCATTTTTAATGCATGTAAGCCTATAATAGGCTCCAGAAATTCGTGAAAAATTAATCCTTCCATGATATCTAATGAAACTTGGAGGCGGTGTTGGATATATTTAAGCGTGGATGCTTGCAAATAACCAGATCAAAATTCCATGCCTCGGTACAATTTTCCATATTTTTCGTTCATGTAAGCCTATTATAAGCTCCAAAAATCCATTAAAAATCAACCATTCCATGAAATCCAATGAAACTTGGAGGTGGTGTTGGAAATTTTTAAGCGTGGATGCATGCAAAAAATCATTTCAAAATTCCACGCCTGGGTACGATTTTCCATTTTTTCATGCTTGTAAGCCTTTATAGGCTCCAAAATTCATTAAAATTAAATCCTTCCATGAAATCCAATGAAACCTGAAGGGGGTGTTGGATATATTTAAGTGAGGATGCTTGCAAAAAATCAGATCAAAATTCCATTCCTGGGTACGATTTTCCATTTTTTTCATGCATGTAACACTATTATAGGCTCCAAAATTCATTAAAAATCAATCCTTCCATGAAATCCAATGAAACTTGGAGGGGTGTTGGATATATTTAAACGTGGATGCTTGCAAAAACCAGATCAAAATTCCATGTCTGGGTACGATATTCCATTTTTTCGTGCATGTCAGCCTATTATAGGCTCCAAAAATTCATTAAACATAAATCCTTCCATGAAATCCAATGAAACTGTGAGGGGGTGTTGGATATATTTAAGCGTGGATGCTTGCAAAAAATCAGATCAAAATTCCATGCCAGGGTACGATTTTCCATTTTTCATGCATGTAAGATTATTATATTTAAGCGTGGATGCTTGCAAAAAACCATATCAAAATTCCTTGTATGGGTACGATTATCCATTTTTTCATGCCTGTAAGCATATTATAGGCTCCAAAAATTCATTAAAAATCAATCCTTCCAAGAAATCCAATGAAACTTAGAGGGTGTCTTTGATATATTTAAGCATGGATGCTTGCAACAAAATCATATCAAAATTATGTCCCTAGGTACGATTTCCATTTTTTCATGCATGTTAGCCTATTATATTTAAGCGTGGATGCTTGCAAAAAACCATATCAAAATTCGATGGCTGGGTAAGATTTTCCATTTTTTTCATGCATGTAAGCCTATTATAGGCTCCAAAAATTCATTAAAAATCAATCCTTCCAAGAAATCCAATGAAACTTCGAGGGGGTGTTGGATATATTTAAGCGTGGATGCTTGCAAAAAATCAGATCAAAATTCCATTCCAGGGTACGATTTTCCATTTTTTCATGCATGTAAGAGTATTATATTTAAGTGTGGATGCTTGCAAAAAACCATATCAAAAACCCATGTCTGGGTACGATTATCCATTTTTTCATACATGTAAGCCTATTATAGGCTCCAAAAGTTCATTAAGAATCAATCCTTCCAAGAAATCCAATGAAACGTGGAGGGGGTGTTGGATATATTTAAGCATGGATGCTTGCAAAAAATCATATGAAGATTCCTATGAACGATTTCCATTTTTTTCATCCATGTAAACCTATTATATTTAAGCGTGGATGCTTGCAAAAAATCATAACTAAATTCGATGCCTGGATACGATTTTCCATTTTTCCATGCATGTAATCCTATTATAGGCTCCAAAAATTCATTAAAAATCAATCCTTCCGTGAAATCCAAAGAAACTTTGAGGGGGTGTTGGATATATTTAAGCGTGGATGCTTCCAAAAAACCAGATAAAAATTCCATGCCTGGGTGCGATTTTCCAATTTTTCATGCATGTAAGCCTATTATAGGCTCAAAAAATCCATTAAAAATCAATCCTTCCATGAAATCCAATGAAACTTGGAGGGTGTGTTGGATATTTTTAAGCGTGGATGCTTGCAAAAAATCAGATCAAAATTCCATGCCTAGGTACGATTTTCCATTTTTTCATGCATGTAAGCCAATTATATTTAAGCGTGGATGCTTGCAAAAAATCAGATCAAAATTCCATGACTGGGTATGATTTTCCATTTTTTCATGCATGTACGCCTATTATAGGCTCCAAAAATTCATTAAAAAAAATCCTTCCATGAAATCCAATGAAACTTGGAGGGGGTGTTAGATATATATAAGCGTGGATGCTTGCAAAAAATCAGATCATAATTCCATGTATGGGTACGATTTTCCTTTTTTTTCATGCATGTAAGCCTATTATAGGCTCCAGAAATTCATTAAAAATCAATCCTTCTAGGAAATCCAATGAAACTTGGAGGGGGTGTTGGATATATTTAAGCATGGATGCTCGGAAAAAATCAGATCAAAATTCCGTGTCTGGGTACGATTTTCCATTTTTTTCATGCATGTAAGCCTATTATATTTAAGCGTGGATGCTTGCAAAAAACCATATACGATTTTCCATTTTTTCATGCATGTAAGCCTATTTATAGGCTCCAAAAATTCATTAAAAATCAATCCTTCCATGAAATCCAATGAAACTTGGAGGGGGTGTTGGATATAATTTAGCGTGGATGCTTCCAAAAAAATCAGATCAAAATTCCATGTCTGGATGCGATTTTCCATTTTTTTCATGCATGTAAGCCTGTTATAGTCTCCAAAAATCCATTAAAAATCAATCCGTCCATGAAATCCAATGAAACTTGGAGGGGGTGTTAGAAATTTGTAAGCGTGGTTGCTTGCAAAGAATCAGTTCAAAATTCCACGTCTGGGTACGTTTTTCCATTTTTTTCAGGCATGTAAGCCTATTATATTTAAGCGTGGATGCATGCAAAAAACCAGATCAGAATTCCATGACTGGGTAAGATTTTTGTAACATCCCGCATGATTAGGAAATTACATAACTTGCATTTAGGGGTAAAGCATTCTAGAAATTCGAATTGTATGAAGTAGTGGTCTTGTCTTTAAATTACATAGTTTTCCGTAGAATTGGATAGGCCTAACTTTGAAAATAAATAGAATTACGACTAAAGAAAATATTTACTTTAGGCATTTAGAAACTTAATTAAAGAGTATAGACATAATTGATTGTAACATATATGACTTAAAATAGTGCTTAAGAGACTTGGGGAACTTATTAACTTAGTGGGTTGGTGCATGAGTAATTAGGACCATTGGGTTTAGTAAGTTGTGGCCACACCATGAAGTAAACCCTCGGCCCTAGAGCATTGGAGGGCCTTGCTCAGCCTTGCTTACCTTAGACTTACTTTGGGAACACCTCAAATCTGCACCTTTTTGGCAGGGAGTTTCGGTTGGCAAACAAATTAATCATCCCTTTTAGTTCTTTGAATCTTGCGCAGCCTTGGGCAGGGAACAAGCTGATGGCTTGTGCCTTAAGTCAAACTCATATCACACTACCTTCTCACCTCTTTACTTGTGCGCATAATGGGAAGCATTAGGTACAAATTCTGACTGCTTTTGCAGTGTCATAACCCTCTTAGGCTGCACATTTCCCAGCCTTGTGCAGATCGCTTAGCTCCCCTTTTTGCTGCATTGAACGCCACCCCATTTCCCTTTTTTTTCAAGTTATGCTCCTAGCTCCTCATGACACTTCATGACTGCCATTTACCTGTCCTTTTTACCTCCCTAGGTGCGCTTAGTTCAAGAGAGAAACTTGCAATGACTTGTTTTAGTAGCCAAAGTTCAGCCTTGTCATCTCTTGTGTTGTCATCCTCCTTCACGGTCTCCTATGCGCAGCAGGGGTGCAGATTTCTGACCTTGCTTTTGAGGATTAGTAGCTTTCATCACATGGCAAGCCTTACCTCTTTAGCTTGTCACATGTGCGCATAGGGAGATGCAAGTGCTGGCTTTTTGTGGCTTTGAGGACTGCATGACAGCCCTCCCTTGCTCTTCACGCAACCTTTGGAGTGAAGACAACTTTGTGCAGGCTGTCACTTTGCTCTTTGGGAAGCCTCACCACTCTAACTCTACATAGGGCAATAGCTATCATACTTTCTTGTCTCTTCTCACTGCACATTCAGATCTGTATTGGGGTCACTCCTTTATTCATCCTAGGCGCACCCTTTCTGTCCTTAAGCAAACTTCTCTCACCCATCTCTTCTTGGCCGAATACCTCTTGGAGCAGCAACCTATCTTGTGTGTGGCTACATGTCTTGTATGAAATCTGCATAGATGATCCTCATTGGCCAAGACATGACAAGTATTCATCCAAAGCTATCCCTCTCCTCCTCTTGTGCGCATGATCATAGAGAAATATAATCCAAGTTTGCTGCCACTTTGACTAAGATCATTATATCACCCATTTTCCCTGCACATGCGTTGTGATCATTGAATCACCATGCAATACTTATGATTTCCATTTTTTTGATCAAACTCAGCCCCTATTTATACCCCCTCCGGTCATGAAATCCCACAAGCATCAACCAGAAAAATTGCATATCCATTCTCCTCCCAAAGCCCTCAAACCGTGACTTGCCTTGCAAGAGTACAACCATCCAAGTACCCCTTTATCCCTTGCATGTGCGCCATTTTGCATCACTCTTGGAGCAGTTGGATGCTTCCTTACATAGCAGCCAGGAACACCTCCTTGACTACAAACGTTCTTCCTCCCCTCCCAAACTGCAATCCCAGACTGAAAGCCAAGGGAGCTTTGGTTGCATATCTCCTCCTCATTCTATTCTCACAAACCGTGCTCCATGGGAATAGGATAAAACATTTTAACAGACCTTCCTCCACCCCTTCTTCGGCTGAGAACTTTTGAGTAGGAGGTTGTAATGAAACATCAATAGCAGAAACTGAAGCTCCTTTCATCCCATCTACAACTGCCTATACCTTGGACTTTAGGAAGGGAAACAAATGCTGAAATACCTTCTCCTCCTACCTTTCCCACCGGACTTGTTATGAATGCAGCTAGCAAGGGGACTGCACATGAGCAATTCCCCACTCCTGAACCTAACTTGTTCGGCTGATGAGGTGATTCCATCCCACATGCAGAAGCAACAATGAGTTCACAGTCATTCTCCTTCTTTTGTCCAGCCGAAGACAGCCTTTACCTAGGAGCTGGAAATCGGTTCTTGGAGAGTAGATAAGTCTCCTGTATGTGTCTGCAGAGAGAAGAAGAGGTAAGACAATCCTTAGAAACCCTTGCACCATCTCTGTCTCGACATCCTTGAGGATGTAGGAAGAAGTTTACTCCCTTTGTCATGCCTACCCATTTCTGTTCACTTGTGTAGCCGTCATTTTAATGCATGTAAATCTGAAAACTGTTTTACCAGCTTGGAACATGAATCACAATGAATTTCGGAGTTGTCCTTGGATTAAGAAAATAGATTAGGCTTTGCGTGTGCTCTAATAATCAAATCATCATGTCATCAGGCTAATCCCTTATGCTTAAGTGTTGTTGGTGGGGGTTTGCTACAGAAAAGATTATAATCGCTTGTTTGGGGTCTATAGATCGAATCGGTTTATATGATGGACTTTGGGAAATTTTCTGTGTGTTAACAACTAAGGAATTAGACTAAGGAATTTTATCTTGTTTGTACTGATAATTTCGTAGACAGCATGTTAAGGCCCTATAACACATTCTTGAACTTGAGATAAAAGGTCTTGTTGATGAATGGACTTTATGCATCTAGTTACTAGCCTAAAACCAAACCTGCATGTGTAGATTCCCTTGGAAATTTTGTCACTGGTTAACGAATGTTAGGATAAAATCTAGGCAGAAAAATAATAAGCAATTGGAAGGACTAAATCTGGTTGGCACCAAACTGTGCATGTACCTTAGCCTATGTAGACAGATTGGATTTTGCCTTTTAATGACCCCTAAACCGTATAGGAATGTATAGACATGATAAAGTAGTGGCCTCTAGTGGATGGTCATAAAAACCAGGGTACATGTATAAGGGAATTAAGTTACAATGCCTAATTAACAATGGGAGAAAAAAAAAATTAAAGCGATCAAGTAAGGAATTAATTTAGTATATGAAGCTTGGAATCTCAGTTAAAACTTTGACTGCATGAAAAGTACATTTGATGTATAATAAATAATAAAATGCAGTTTTGGTAACTGGTTGATTAGGTGCAAAGACTCCTAACATCAGGGAACTCTATGTGATGTATATGGTGCTATGAGATAAATTCTGATTGGATATGTATATGTATCTATTTGATTAGGTGCACAAGATCCTAGCCATTGGAATGTTTAATTGATATGTGGCTTGATGATGTTTGACAAAGAATGTTAAAGACACGAGGTAAGTGTCAGGCGATATTACCTAATGTGACTATTGACTACTGGTATAAAATTGTGACATGATGCTCCATATGCCGTAAAAATATTATGTTCCATTATGATGAAAGGAAACTGCCAAAAATGTGCCGTGATGGCTATATGATTATGAGGTAAAGACGTTATGAGGCAGCATAACGCATATGAAAAGTATATGTGCCGTGATGGCTATATGAAAGGTATATAAGCATGCACCTTACATCATACCGCATTTTTACGCTTTGTGTGTGAAAGCATAGCATGACATGCATATATCATGATCATATAGGCCTTGTTTTAGAATAGTTATGTACAGGACCATGTGTTTGAGCAAGCATCATATAGGCATCCCCAAGGTACCGGGGTATGGGACACTTGGCATCAGTCCGCATAGGCCCACAGATGGAATCCACATGGAGCTCAGGTGCCAAGGGTATATTTGATTCCACTGTGAAGTGCGCGCACGACGGTGCTAAAAGCGCAAAGGAAAGGCGTTATATACGCAATATATGAATATGATGAAAAGTAAAGGCGTTATATGCGCTATATATATATATATGAATATGATGAAAAGGAAAAAGGAAAAGGAACAAGGATATGTTGAAGTGACTGTTTATGATTTTGTGCCTAGTTAATACTGTTATATTATTGGTTTTGTTGCCACACTACTGGGATTATTCTCACCCCTTTGGGGCTGCTATTTTTCCAAAATGGCAGGAGGACGTAAAAGCAATTGAAGGAGTGATGTTTTGCTGTTGCTTGCTGATACATGGACTTTCACTGATACTGTTTAATTGATTGGATGACTGTAATGCTTAATATTTTGGTAATACTGGATGACTGTAGACTTTATCATCTTCTATTTTGTTTTGATTCTTTTATGAGCAGTGACTGTTTTGGAAATGTTTTGTGAAAAGGGTTTTTGAACGTTTCTTTAAGTATCGAATTTTAACAGTTTTACAGGTACCTTACGGGTCATGTTTCAAAGGGCAAACGAACTCCGATTTTCTATTATTTTATATGCACGCGAAGCCCCGAGAATTTACTTTCAAACTGTGCAGGTTTTATTTTTATCCGAAACCTGTACGAATTTTTATAAGCTTTGCTTTACAACTGGTTTTCCTGAAAACGGACAGAATGCGCAAGCATCTTGAGCGTTCTGTTCCGTGGGGCTATTCACCTCCGAATCGCGTATAATTTATATGTATGCGACGCCCCGGATGTCTAGTTTTTCAGAAGCTTGGAATATTTTTTATCGCATCTGAATTCGATTTTATATGGATTTTATAAGACAGCAAGGTTTTCGGAAAAGTATAGAAAATTCAGTAAAGTGTTTTATAATTGAAATTTCCTATGATTAATAATGATTTCATTTTGTTAACGGATTTTATAAAAATCAATTCTGGATTTTTTATTGTTTAAATTGAATAATATCTTATATAGTCTTTTAGATAAAGAATGGGTTCCATACCGCTGTAACTCTAATACGATTTTAGCAAACAACCCTCTTGAATGCATACAAGAGTGGGTGTTACAGGATGTCCATAGACAGAGTAAGATATATTGTTCATTATATTTAGTGTCTGTTTCAATCCTTTCTTTTTTTAGTTAGAAATTACTTATAAGTATAACTAAGGCCAAATAGATTTTGATAAAAGCTCTCATAATGAAAAGTCTCTCTCTTATTTTTTTTGGTAAAATGCTCTTTTTTTAATAATGAAGAAAAAAGTGTAAAAGTTGTAGGAGGAACTTTTTTTAGTTTTTTTTATAACTAAGGCCAAATAGATTTTGATATCTCCTTTTTTGAATTATATGCTTTTTTTTATGAAATACAGATAAATGATTTTCTTGAAATATGTGCTTTAAGCTAAAAAATTTATGTATTTACCAAAAAGGTTTTAGCTTTTTTTTAAGCTCTTTTTTTTTAACTTTAGCTTATAAGTATCTTCTAACTTAAAAAATAAAAATCCAAACATGCTCTTAACAAAATTTAAATACTGTCTTATACCAACAAAAAAAATATATATTTAAATACTGTCATAAAATGCTAATGAATTTTATTAAATCACAATATTAATGCATTTCCCATTTAAGATAATCATCAGTCAAAGGCTTGGTATACCCTTCTTTCATGAAAGTATTGGCAACTCAAGGATTATGTGGGAACAGTGACCAAAGTGTTACTGTTCCACAACTTATTTCCTTAAATGCCACGCTAACAGTGTAATTTTCCAATATACCACGCGGGCAAGTTTGCTACAGTGCCCAACGAACTTGGTTGCCAATGATTTCGTTACACGTGGCACATTTTGGCAGGAAAAGTTGACTGTCACGTGTCCAAATATTCAATTATATTTTCATATCTAAAATGAATTAAATAAGATTCACTAAATAAGCTCAAAAAAGCATGAAACATAAATAAATAAAAATGCACGTTATTACTAACGTCAATTTAAATTGCTACTCAGAATCCCATAAACATACCTCTCAATGATATTGAACTCATATTTTTTAAAGTCAAATACATTAAAATATCATGTCACATTCTCTTAATTTATTATTCCGCAAATTGCTTCAGTATTGGAAATTAAAATTTGAGGTCATTGTAGAAAAGTATACTATCAAATAAAATTATAAAAAGCTTTTACAATGAGATCTACATTTTTTCTGATAAGATGAAATAATTTTGGTTTTTTTTTTAAATGCATGACCCGACTGGGTCAACGGGTCACCGGGTTTGGCCGGGTTTGACCGGGTCGATGCATGACCGGTCCAATGCTTGACCTGACCCGGTTCAATGACCGGGTTCTGGGTCGACCCGGCCGGGTCGGGTTTTACAACAGTGCTACGACTGGTAGCGAACTTGGTAGCCAATAATTTCGTGACACGTGGCACACTTTTGCAAAAAAAGCTGACTGGACGAAGTTCGCTACCAGGGGTAGCGAACTTGGCGTGATAGGTGGCACAATCTCATTGCCCGATCAGAATTAATGTTCAATCACAATAAAAAAACAAAAAAAGAAGGAAAATGACAATTAATTGTGATTAATGTATTAATCACAATTAATGTACCAATCACCAATCACAATTAATATATCAATCACAATTCACAATTAATTTTGATCACAATTAATGTATAGATCACCAATCACAATTAATGTATCAATCGCAATTAATTTTGATCATTACATTAATTGTTTGTGATATCATTGTTACAAATTCGAACGATTTTTGTGAGACGTAAAATATGTCAAATAATGTGTCATTGGGTAGATCTCGAAAAGTTATATGAAATAAAATAAAAAATATCTGATTTCGATATCCGAATCAAAAGTTATGGCCCTCCGAAGTGATTGGTACATTAATTGTGATTGGTACATTAATTGTGATTGGTACAATCAAAAGTTAATCATATTTGTTCGCTAATTGTGATTGTTAATTGTCACATTAATTTTGATTGGCATGTTAATTAAATTGTCATTTTCCTTAATAAGTCGCTACTAGGAGTAGTGAACTTGTTGTCCACAAAAAATGTGTCATGTCAGCAAACCAAGTTCATTGGGCACTGTAGCGACCTTGTCCGCGTGACATATTGGGAGAACTTGCCCGGATGACATATTGAGAAATAACACTGTTCGCGTGGCATTTAAATAAAAAAATTACTGAATAGTGACATTTTAGTCACTATTCCGATTATGTGGTGGTCTTGACGTATGTGTAATATAATAAAACGAATTATCAAATCACAGTATCCCAGTGTAAACAAAAATTATGTTACTTATGAATCTAAATTAGACGATAGTCAACAAAAGTTCAACGAAATTATAATATCCCAGTCTTCGAATTGTGTCACGGTAAAATGGGTTTAAAAAAATGGCAATGAGTGTAAAAAAGTTTCAAGTTAATAATAAATCAAAATTAAATTCATTATAAAGTTAAGTAATATTTTTTTTAAGAAATATAAACAACTACAATATAATAGAAAAATCACACATGTACATAAATTCATATGTAGGAGATGTTGATCACATCATCCCTTAGACACTCAATTCAACTGTTGACATGTATAACAACATTTTTTTAAAGATTGACAAAATTCTAAACATGAGCTATACATCTTCATACATGTTTAATATTAAATAAGTGTCTATGATAGAGAGTACCTACTAAAAAACTTCTCCATGTATATGTTATAGAAAAATATCTGTTCTTTCAAATGACACAATTTATATCATTTGACTCTCACAAAGATATGAGACTCACACCTTTATATTTTTTTGTCAACTCTTTCTCCTCCTTTATCTATCTCTTTCACTCATTTAAAATAATATAACTTTACATCCTTCAAAATGATAGACACTTTTTCCATATGTTATTGCAAGTAACAATGGAACGAATATAAGCAACTAAAAAACCTGGCATTAAACAATTTCATAGCGGAATCTAACACAACACAGGCAATCATTTAAAACATTTAAAGATCTTAACAACTATGTAGTCAAATCTGTCACAAGAACGCCTTTGAGATTAGACCTACACATGTAAATGTAGTGTTATCCAAAAGTTCCATGTCAAGTCTAAGAGTATACACTCGGTTGAGACAAGGAATGCTAGAAATAGATTCGAAAAAGGATTAGATTCAGAATTGACACACTTGACACTTATCGCACTACACTTCATCAGCCCAATCCATCTCTGTTTGGCGCACCTGATAAGGAAGATAGGATAGGATAACTTATCATATCCTATTTTTATCTCTTGTTTGATGGGTCAATAGGATATGATTAGCTTATCCTATTGTCTCATTTTATCCTATCCAATACATACTAGAGGACTACCTCAGAAATGCATGCCTCTGTTCAGCGTCCTCTTTGAGCTACAAATACAAATACAAATACAAATACATGTTTTATGGTCGCTGAAAAAAAATGCAATAACACTATTTTGAAATGGTAGAACCAATGAAATGAAGTGAAATAAAAGCAGAGGCGAATGTAGTGAAGTGATGATAATACCTTCCTTCATCAGCATCAGCATGAGCATGAGCACCCTTTCTGAGTTGAGTTGATTTGAGCTGCAGCTTGTAGTTGGTAGCTTAGCTTGTTGAACAAGATCTTCAACAGTATTGTTAATGTGAGTTGAGCATTGGCCAAAGGTAACCACCATTTTTGTGATTTGATTGAAGGGTGAGAAGAGAAGAGAAGGGGCTTAGGGTTTTTCTTTTGTGGAGAAGAGAAATGAGAATGAGAATGAGAGAATGAGAATGCCATGTTATTGTTATGTTTCGGATTGCAGTTTAGTTTTGGGTTATTGCAATTTGCAAGCAGGGCCACACTTGACACTTGACACTTGATTGCACTACACTTCATGAGCCCAATCCATCCTTGTTTTGTTTTGTTTTCGGCCCAATCCAATCCAAATATCCAATCCATCTTATCTTCTTTGTTTCTCACTACATCATCCCTACATCGAGGAGGAGGAGGAGGAGGAGGGATTTCTTAATTCTAAATAAATAAATATATATAAATGTTAATAAAAATGCAAATTAATACATCTGATTCTATATCTGATTTTATCATTTCAAATTCATCTTCCTTAATTATTGACTTAATTATGTACCCAAAAAATCATTGATTTATTTATTTAAAAAGAAATTATTCAAAGTATACAACTTTAAATAAATCTTAAAAGGATAAAATATAATCGCTTAATGTTTACCCAAAAAATATATATATATAATCACAAAATTATTTTAAGTTTTTCTTCTTTATTTCTTCTAAAAGAGTACTAAAATAAAAAAAAAATTATATCACAAAATCTTAGTGACAAATAAAATGCTAACTAAAAAAAAATGACTTGCTGGCCAACCCGCACCGACCCGCCATCAAACTATTTTAATCCACAACTAAGTGGGGCTGGTTGGGATGTATAACCCAACCTGCCCCGTTTTGGCGGATTGACCCGTCGGGTTCAACCCATATTGCCACCTTTATTGTTAAGTTGTTGTTTGTAGGTTATTTTTCGATGAAAATCGCTCAAAAATATGTTTTTAAGTTAATGAAGCTCCCATAGAGGAACCCGATTTCAAACGGGTTGATCCGCCAAAAGAATAAAAAGACACTGCAATAGAGAAATATCAGGAAATCTTAGGGTTTAGGGTGATATTGTGAGAAAGAAACACGAAATCCACATCAATAGAAAATACACTAAAATCGTCATATTTTTGAATACCACAAGATTTTTTTCTTTTGTTTAAAATCCTGATTGAAAACTAATAGATTTGGAGGGACTCTAAAATAATCTTTCAAAATCTTAATCGAATACCACATAATTTTTTTTTTCAATCCTTTAAAATCCTAATTGAATAACAATAGCTATTTTTGTCCAAAAATAATACATTAAGATTTTTTTAATTGAATAACAATAGATATTTTTGTCCAAAAATAATACATTAAGATTTTTTTCTTTTGTTTAAAATCTTGATTGAAAACTAATAGATTTGGAGGGACTCTAAAATAATCTTTTAAAATCTTAATCAAATACCACATGATTTTTTTTTCAATCATTTAAAATCCTAATTGAATAACAATAGATATTTTTGTCCAAAAATAATACATTAAAGTCCTGTAAAATCAAATCCAATACACACCTGTAAATTGTTTTTGTTTTGTATTTTGACTATTAACTTTTAAAACACAAAAAAACATCTATTTCATTAATTATTCTAAAAAATACAAAATTGTTTTTGTTTCCCGGGGGCGGCGTTATTAATTCTATTATATAGATTTATTTATTGTCGTTCCTAAATATAGTTTGATACGTTTAATTTAATATTTAATTTGCAGGATATTGTATATCAATGTTGATTGTTTCTATTTTATAAAAGATGTTGTGTTTTCAAAAATAAAAATAAAAATAAAAATTATGTGAGATAGTGTTACATTATTTTTCATTTATGGCGGGCTGGGCCAAGCTTTTTATAGGCCAGGCCGTAGGCACCGGTAGGCCGACCGGCCTATTTACACCCCTATATTTAACCATCACATGAGGATCGATTTGCATATAAATTAATCTACTTGTTTCCATTGGACATACGCTGAATCACGCATAGTTCCGACAAAACGCTGAAAGGAGGAGCAAGAAGAGAAATAACTTTATTATTGATATTCATTATCAACATGTCATCCCATTCTCGTATTGCAGTAACGAAGGTATGATTATGTGCCACGAAGCATTATTGTTATTGTTTGCGCCATCTCTAATTATGTTTTTGTTCTGTCTTAGAGACAGGAATGTTTAGCCCAACTAGGCTGACGAATTAATCTAGACCGTATTGCTTTTGTTCAGGAATATCTATTGTAAAGATATCCTTAAAACTAGCTTGATCGTTGAATACTAAGTAAAATGTGTGATTGTGGTCATAGTATAGTGATGATTGTGAGTTGAAATTGAGTGTCCCTTTACCGTCAAATCGCCCTTTCATTTATAGGGGCTAATGTACGAGGTTCGCACGTGGATCTGAGCTGTCATGGCGCGGTGGTCATTACAGCTGGTCGGCCATTACTGTTTGGTAACGTGTTGTGCATTACACGTCTTAAATGCAATCTGTTTCGTTACCTTGGGGTTATCTGTAGCCGGGTTGAATGTCACCGGGTTGTCCAAATGGGCAGATTATATGGGTTTTTCGCCGGGTTGTCCAAGTGGGCTGATTATGTGGGCCTTTCGTACAGGTCCATAACATTTTTTTTGTTAATTTTATCTGTCAAATATATGTGTGCAAAATTAAACTTATAAATATGTAAAAATTAGTAAAAACCCCAAGAAAGA
>JAVKPL010002187.1:0-18050 GCA_032173675.1 Gastrolobium villosum
AGCATTGATCATTTGACAATTACTACCCATAATCAACATGTCGTCTACATAAAGACAGACAATTGCAAATCCTTTTCCTGTATTTCGAACATAGACACATTTGTCACACTCATTAATTCGAAATCCATTTGATAACATAACATTATCAAAATTCGCATGCCATTGCTTTGGAGCTTGCTTTAACCCGTAAAGGGATTTTATTAAGCGACAAACTTCCCGTTCTTGTCCTGGAACAACAAAACCTTCAGGTTGTTCTAAATATATCTCTTCTTCCAGGTCGCCGTTTAAGAATGTCATTTTAACATCCATTTGATGTACTTCTAGTGCATTCAAAGCAACTACTGTGATCAACATCCTAATGGATGTGATCCGTGAAACAGGAGAATAAGTATCGAAATAATCGAGACCTTCACGTTGCCTGTAGCCTTTTACCACAAGCCTTGCTTTATATTTATCAATAGTGCCATTCTCTTTCATTTTTCTTTTGAACACCCACTTACTCCCTAAAGGCTTATTGCCAGGAGGAAGATTTAACAATTCCCAAGTGTGGTTGGACAAAATAGACTTTATCTCACTATTGATAGCCTCTTCCCAGAATGGTCCTTCTGGAGACATTATAGCTTCCTTATAAGTCCGAGACTCATTTTCTAATAAATACGTCATAAAACCAGGTCCAAAGGATGTGGATGTCCTTTGCCTCTTGCTACGTCTAGGTTCATCTTCTATATCCTCTACAGGATCAGTATTAGTTGTAGCATCTCGAGGTATCACAACCTGATCATCATTGTTATCACTTGATATCTTATCATCATTATTGCCACTGGATTCATGCATTTTCTTATACGGAAATATATCTTCAAAGAAAGTAACTTCCCTTGACTCAATAACTGTATTAGCGTGTATATCTGAAACATCTGATTTATACACTAGAAACCGATAAGCACTACTATTAAGTGCATAACCGATGAATACACAATCCACGGTTTTAGGTCCGATCTTCAACCTTTTAGGTTTAGGAACCGCAACCTTAGCCAAGCACCCCCACACTCTAAAGTATTTCAGGGAT
This sequence comes from Gastrolobium villosum, assembly GCA_032173675.1. Classification (NCBI taxonomy): domain Eukaryota; kingdom Viridiplantae; phylum Streptophyta; class Magnoliopsida; order Fabales; family Fabaceae; genus Gastrolobium; species Gastrolobium villosum. The sequence continues at coordinate 1,067 of JAVKPL010002187.1, forward strand.
GGCTTCTTACCTTTCTATATGTCATATGGGATGTTTTTTGTCCTTTTGTGAGGCATTCTATTGATTATATAGTTAGCCGTCAATATGGCTTCCCCCACAAATTCTGTGGTAAATCGGACGTAATCAACATGGCATTCGTCATCTCTTTTAATGTCCGATTTTTCCTTTCTGCAATCCCATTTGATTGCGGTGAATAAGGAGCTGTAGTCTGGTGTATAATACCAGACTCTATACAGAATTCTTCGAAGGAGCCATCAAATTCTCCCCCACGATCGCTCCTTACCATTTTAATTTTCTTGTTGAGTTGATTCTCAACTTCACTTTTATATTGCTTAAAAGCAATAATTGCTTCATCTTTACTATTAAGTAAGTATACATAACAATATCTATTGCAATCATCAATAAACGTAATAAAGTATTTCTTATTACCCCTAGACGGTGTAGATTTCATGTCACATATATCAGTATGTATTAAATCTGATAATTCGGTTGATCTTTCAACTGATTTAAAAGGTAATTTCGAAAATTTTGATTCAACACATACTTGGTACTTATCATTTAAACATTCAAATTTAGGTAATAAATCTAAATGAATTAAAGTCTTAATTGACCTTAAATTAACATGTCCTAATCTATTATGCCAAAAATTAGAAGACTCAAGCAAGTAAACAGAAGTAGTAGTATTATTAATAATATCATAATTGTTTACAGTCATCACATTCAGTTTGAAAAGGCCCTCACTAAGGTAGCCCTTTCCTACATACACATCATTCTTAGTAAGTACAAACTTATCGGAAAAAAATACAAGTCTAAAGCCATTCTTGCTTAACAGAGATCCAGAGACTAAGTTTTTGCGAATATCAGGCACATGGAGCACATCATTCAGTGTCACTATCTTGCCAGATGTCATCTTCAAAGCCACTTTTCCCACACCTTCAACTTTTGAAGTAGATGAGTTACCCATATAGAGTTTCTCACCATTATCTGTAGGAGTATAGGAGGAGAACATCCCCTTGTTTGAGCAGACATGTCTGGTGGCGCCAGTGTCCACCCACCATTCCTTGGTGTCTCCAATAAGATTGCATTCCATCACCACTGCTGCCAGACTCAGTTTTTCAACCTGATCAGCAATATCAATCATATTGGCTTGAGTGCTCTTCTTCTTCTTATTGAACTTTTGTGGCTTCCTCTGATCTTTCTTTTGTTCCTTCTTACAATCCCTTGCACGGTGGCCAGGGTTCCCACAATTGAAACAGTTGCCTTTGAACTTATTGCCCTTTCCTTGCTTAGCATTTCCATCTTCAGAATATTTCCTCTTCTTTGACTTAGATCCCTCTTCAACTACATTAGCCTTGGAGATCATAGGGTTGTTGCCATTCCTCTTGTCAGACATCTTATTGTGTTCTTCTATTCTCAATCTGGTAACCAGATCTTCAAGTGACAATTCCTTGCGCTTATGCTTCAGATAATTCTTGAAGTCCCTCCAAGAGTTTGGTAATTTCTCTATGAAGGCAGCAACTTGGGAGGACTCACTAAGAGACATTCCTTCTGCATGAATTTCATGCACAATCACTTGAATTTCCTCAACTTGACTCACAACAGATTTGGAGTCTTGCATCTTGAAGTCTAAGAATCTGCCAACTATGAATTTCTTCAAGGCAGCATCCTCAGTTTTATACTTCTTGTCCAGACTTTCCCAAAGTTCCTTACTGGTCTTCATGGTACAGTACACATTATACGATGAGTTGTCTAGAGCATTGAGAATATAGTTCATGCAAAGGAAGTCAGAATGCTTAAAAGCATCAATGGCAGCAACCTTTTCCTTGTCAGTTTGTTCTCCCTCATTCAGTGTGGGAGCATCTTCCTTGAGGAAACGGTCCAGACTCAATGTTGTCAAATAGAACAACATCTTCTGTTGCCAGCGTTTGAAGTTTGTTCCATTCAGTTTTTCAGGCTTATCAGCATGCATTGGAACAGAGGCATTAACATTGGCATTGTTTGTACTTACACTAGCCATTTCTGTTACACAAACAGAATCTGAAATTAATCACACAGATTAATTCGTCACACAGATTAATAGCACAGATTAATGACACAGTAATTAAAACAGATACAGTATATATAACAAAAAATAAAATATACGGATCACAGGTTCAAAACATCGAAATTGTCTTAAGATTGTTATTGAAGACAGAGGGTGATATCAAATCACTATAGCCTTGAACCCATGTATTGAACAGAAGGTGTAGATCATCAGAGGTATCACTGTGCAATAATAGAAATAAGAACAGACTTACTTGTAGTCCGAATACAGAATTAGACAGAAGAATGTATGCAGAAGAGGATTGAATCCGAGCCCACAGAACGTGTCTACTTAAGACAATTTTCCCCCTCACTGATGCTTAAGGTTGATGGACACTTGTCTACCAGGATAGAACGGATTCCGTCTGAAGAATGGTGGCACTACCAATCAACAGCCCAAACGAACACAACAGTATGCCAGAGGAATTCACACCGCAGGATGAACAACAGAATGCAATACTGGAAGAACAAAAATTCCGGCAGAGTTTAAGTGTAGAAAAAACCGTATGGATTTTCTGAATGTGTCAGAGTCTATTTATAGACACTGATCGGTCACGATGAACAGTAGCCGGCGGTGAACCGCCGTGTCTGATGGTGGCGAACGGGTGTGACCGGTGACCGTTCCAACGAACATGTACAACCGGTGACTGGTGAGCAGACACTACCTTTGACCGGTTCGCGAAAAGGAAGAACCGATTCGGTTCAAAAACTGGCGGGTGGGTTTGAATTTTGGAGGGAAGCAACCTTTGGATAAAAAATAATTTAATAAAAATTTATTTTTAATACACACAACCGAGCCGAGCCGGCCGGACGGCGGCGGCGGCGCGCGCGTGTGGTGGTGAACCAAAGCCTGTAACAGCCCGTGTTAACCCGGATTGTTAACACACTATCGTATTAAGCCACGCTTAATTAAAATGCGGAATAACTTTTTCTTTAATTCAATTATGACGTCATTAACCTTAGCCAACTTGATTACTTAATCAATTTCATAAAATACTGCCTGTATGTAAATTGCAAGACAACTAACTGGAATACCTCATATATAAATCATAAGTGAGTATCTAAAGCCACAGGACTACAACACGTAGCCTGGGTCAAAATCCTGATACTTTAATTATAACTTTAACTAGAAAGGCAATAACACAACCATGTGGCATGGACAAACCCCATGCTCACCAAATAAGGCAACAATGCCCAAAATCAGTCTCAACATGAACTTAGCAGAAAACATAAACAACAGTCGGAAAACATAACAGCAGTCAAATCCAGCATGTCAGCATATCATAATATCAACTCAGCTCTGGCCTCCTGCCACCTGAGCCCTCAACATTACCTGATCCTGAAATAAGCGTCCCCAAACGTGGGGTGAGATCTCTAACAAGAAATCTCAGTAAGACAAGGGGTCCTCAAGGATCTTCCACCCCAAGCTCACTTACATGTGTAATATAAGTTCAAAATAGTATTTACAATATAAGTTCCAAAACTATGCGATGCAGCAATTAATCATGCCATGTGTGTTTATCAAATCTACTGGCCAGAGAAATGTAGGAATACGTCTATACCTACATGAGTACAAGGATACTACCTGCACCTCACCCACAGCCTCACCATCTTGTATGTACTACATACTCAGGCTTACCGTATAGGTGGACACCACATGCATCTCATAAAAGCACATTGCATATAAATAGCTCAACAGCATTTCCAAAACATTAAAGCATGTAACACAGCATGCATAAACCCATCCCCATGGGACATGGTGGAACAACAAAATGGCTAAACCGAGGACACGAAAGCTTACCTTGCAAGCTAGCTATCCAAGCCAAGAGTCCAACCACTCACAAGTCCAAAAACAGCAGTATCACAATCTGGTATGGACCAATAATATATCAATATTTATGCATCACAAGCATACAACTTAAAGACTACGCCTTTCCTTTACGTTTTTCGTCTTAAGGCTTCCAACAAAGCCATAAGCCCTTAATCATATGATTCTGACTTAGTTTATTAATTACAGAAGTTCAACTTCCTTAATCTAGGGTCCACAAACCCCCAATAGCTTACTGTTCACACAGCACAGCTACTGTTCTGCGAAATTCCAGATATTCGGATATCCCAAGGGACATATCCGGATATGCCATATCCGGATATCACACTGGCCATATCCGGATATACCATATCCGGATACCCAGATCCCACATCCGGATATGAATATCCGGATACCATATCCGGATATGCATATCCGGATACCATATCCGGATACTGATATCCGGATATCTGTTTGACAAATATCCGGATATCTCACGACAGAATGCAGTTTCTGCATTTCGTGAATATCCAGTCCAAAGATCCCACTTTTAACACATATACACGTTAAAACATGCATCTTTAATCCATTTTAGGTTCATTATCATTATACCTTCTTGTTTACTCATTAAACATGGCCAAGACATCAACTTTAAGCATCACAACTGAAGATCAAAGGTGAGGGAACTTACCAAAGCTTAAAACAGAGCGACAATGGCTCTTGGAGCTCACAAATGGACCTTCAAAATTCTGACTTTGGTCCAGAACGAAAATGGGCTACCAAGGTTGGTTCTTCCTCCACCAAGGTGATACTTTGAAGCTCCAAAAATCACCAAGGTTCACACAACTCACCCTCACACAGCTCCTAGACTCCACTAGGACAGCAACATGCACTCAGCAATGGTGACTCTAAACCCCACACAAAGCAAGCTCACCCAAGGCAATGGTATTTAGGTAGAGAACCAAGAGTAAAAATGGAGTCTTGGCTCAAGAGAATGAGGGAGATGAAGGTGAAAAGCAAAAACTCAGAAGCTGCCTCACAAGGAAGAAGGCACGTAGGAGGCAGAATTTTTGACCTAGGATCATGTGCCAACTAATGAATTTAAAGAGGTTAAGCCCCAACGCGCAGTATTAGCCTTAATAGCAACGCAAAAGATCTTGATCCCAAACTTTGAAATCTAGACCTGACATTTTTCTAAGATTTGTCATATTTTTATTTTATTTTTCGGAGCACCTTTCCGGTACGCGCTTTTCCATAGCCAGTATTAGTTCTGGCATCAGATTACGTTATTTTGACTTGAAACTTGTTTTACAAGTCCTACATAATATTCTAGTAATTATCAAGCATTCGTTATAATTTTCCGGGATACTTTTCCGGTACGCATTTATACCGGGTAGCAGAACCGGTATCTGCGCTTTTCTTCCGAAAAGAGACTTTCAGCATTTTTACTCACTCAGTATAATTATTTAAGCCCAATATTAATTATTAAGGTCAATTATGGAATCATTTCCTAATTATCATATTTAATTCATTAATTACCTTAATTAGCGGTGCGGGTTCTTACAAAGCCCACCTATCTCCTCCCCCTACATAAAATATGTAGTGACCCAAGGGCCAATTAAAGAGATGGAGGTGGGAGCTTATATACTCTCCCACTTTCTACCAATTGTCCAATGTGGGACTTGTTAAACAACCCACACAACTCTTCATCTTCCCTTTTCTCTTTTTCTTTATTAACACACTTCTTATTCATAACCAATGGATCATTGTACATTAATCTTCTCATTAATTCCAACATTACCATACAGGGGATAATCGATTACCCATCATGGTAATCGATAACTACCTGTGCAGAATGTGAGAATGCAGATTTTTCTGCATAATTTGAGCTCCAATGGCCTCCTGAGGTTCCCACCTTCTATTTACCCATAAATAGAAGTTCAAACTACTATATTACACTTAAATTAACAACCTTTTACTTGAATTATCAAAGTTTCCCTTTTTAACAACCCAAAACCTCATTTTTTTTCATAGAAAATAAAGAGGAAAGGGTAAATTCTATACCCAATGCTTGAAAATAGCAAAAAGACGAGGATTTAGAGGTCCTGCTACAGCTCCAAGCTACTGTACAAGAAGGTGCACGAATTTGAGCTTCCAAGTTTGGTTCTATCTCCACAAAGGTTGGTTCTTGAAGCTTGAAAGTAGGTGGAAATGGCTCCAACTTCACAAAACATATAAAGATACACTCCTCACTCACCAAGGAAGCAAACACACTGTCTCAAGATATTCACTTTCTTCACTAACTTCACAAACTCAAGGTGTTTACATGGGTGGAATGATTAATGGTGAAGAATGAATGAGTCTTGTTGCATTTTCTTGAAGAAAGGCTTTGTATTTCATGAAGAACAAAGGGTGGCAGAAATGAGAGGATAAGAGGTTGTTTCTTCATGGGTGTTATAAATTCTGACATTGGGTTTAGCGTCATTAGCTATTTATAGGTGCACCCACTTAAACTAATAGTATTAATTTAATTAGTTCCGCTCTTCGTTTAACTCTAAGAATTTATATTCTTAACCTAGACATGTTTCTATTAATTATCATATTTTTACATTAATTTTTTGAGACACTTTACCGGTACGCATTTTACACATAGCCGGTATTAGTTCGAACATCAACCCTCGTTATCTTTACTCCAGAATTGATATCCTTGATCTAGATATTTCTCTAGGAATATTTGTATTTTTACTATAATTTATTGGAACACTTCATCGGTACGCATTTATACCGTGAAGTAGAACCAGTACCCGCGCTTTTCATCATAAAAGCAATTTAAGCGTTATTTGACTTTCTCGATAATTATTCTAATATTTCTATATTTATCCCAAGTCAATTATGGAATTATTTTCTAAACTCATAATCAAATTATTTTAATTTCCAATTTAACGGTGCGAGTCCTTACAATTTCTATAATAAGTTGTAAGTTAAGATCAATAGAACTATTTTAAAAGTGCGAAAGTTATTAAAAAGAAAAAATTTCCCGTATTTTTGAATGAGCTGTTGTGATTGTAAATGCTTAATATTATAATTGATGATAACATAACTGAATGCATACGGGGTGTTACAACAGCCCCTGTTACTGTCTGAAAAATATATTCCCGTTGACATGCTCGCTTTGGCGAGCAGTCCAGCGAGAAGCAACAATGTTTAAATACACGTCATTTTCAGTTTAATCCAATAGTAAATGTTTCCTACACCCTTTAGGTTGATGGTATTACTGTATAAGGGTTGTTAGGTCAGTATTATACACTTTTGAATCATGTATGTATTATAAATACTATAATTGAAATTAATGAATATGAAAATCAATTTATTATCAGAAACAGTAAAGAAAAAGTTTATCAATTATTATAATTAATTATTGTGATTGTAACTGCGCTTAATACCATAGGTTATGTTAACAAATCGGTCTTGAACAGGGTGTTACACTATCCATTTTGAGGGGTTATGAGCATATATAATGATATATCCCTTGAAGGGGTGGTAGAAAATATAACCTTGGGTAAGCAAAATAAAATAAACACAAGCATGTTGAATACTATGTCATGAAAATTAAATCTATTGCTATAATCATTATAAGCCAAGCACGTGAAGTAGCAAATATATATTTAGATTAATGTTTTTTATTATTTTATTTTATATTTATTATATTCATTATTGCTCAATTATTTTCTCATGATTTTCTTCATTTTATTTCTAGTATAAATATATCTTTATGTTTCATAGGAATTTTATTGAAAAAAATTGTTGACAAACATATTTTGTCTTATATTGAGTTTGTTAATTTTGTTATTTACACATCTAAGAAGGATTTCACAAAATCAATGTCTTTTCTTGCCCTTCATTTTTGTCAATGTCTATGGTATAGTTCCAAAGAACTATAACTTAACATAATTGAAAAGATCCAATAAATCTGTAAAATAATTTGAAATGAAATATTGAGAGAAAATATTATATATATTTTTATCTTTCGAATATACTTCGGAAGAGATCATATTGAATAAAAAGGCTCATAAAATTTGGCCAATGAGTTAAACACTTTTGATTGATTTGAATCAAAAGGAATCGAGTTTTGTATAGATAGTCTACTCAAGTAAATAATTATAGAGTAAACACCCTTTTTGGTCCCTGGCAATATCCACGAAAGCCTTTTTGGTCCCTGGCAATAAAAAAGGACCAAATTAGTCCATAAAATTATAAAAATGGGGCCACATTAGTCCTTCTGTCAACTCCTCCGTCACGGTCAAACTAACGGTGCCCATGTGGCACGTTATCTTCTGACGCGGACTGGACGGTTGACACGCTGGAATTTCTGAACGACGACGTTTTCTTCCAAATGGGTTGCAAATGCTTTCCGACGTCGTTTTATTTTTTAGAAAGTGGTCAGACAGCAACACAAGTTACCGTGGAGAGTCTTTTTTTTCTACATCACTAAGTCTTTGCATATTATTGAAACACCATCGTTGACTCTACTGGAAGCTTCGTTGAACAGTGAGGGTTGTCGAAGATCGTGGTTGCAGGGAAGACAATCGAGCGTGAAGGTTGTGAAGGCTGGCTCTGTGGTGGTGAAGGGAAGTTCGAGTGTGGCAGTTTTCTTTCATGCATTAAGGTAAGTTTTTTTTAGAAATTGTTCAATATTTGTGGTCCCCCCTCACTTCTTATTTTCTATTCTTTGTTGGATGATGGTCCCCCATGTGCTCTCCATTGTGTTATTATGGTTAGGGTTTATTAAAAAAATACCCATTTATCCATGTGGTCCCGGTTTGTATATTCTGTTGCCATTTTTTATTGCTTTGTTTGTGGTCCCCAAATGTTTAGTGCATGCATAATTTGGAAAAGACCAATTTTTTGCACGTTACTGGCTTGTACCTATTTATCGGTAGTGTTGAGTCTGATGTATATTGTTAGGGTTTTGTTAAATTGCTCTGATGTATACAGCCCTGTGTGTTTTTCAGATGGATGAATATATATAGTAATAAGGTTTCATCATGGTGGTGTGTTGAAGAGAGATGATAAAGGTGTCCTAACATATGTAAATGGCAAAGTAGATGTCTTACCTGAAATGGATGCTGATTTTGTCAACCTCTGTGACCTTGATACTCTATTCAAGGGTTATGGATATGAGACGTGTAAGCAAATGTTGTGGCGTATGCCAAACACAATCGATTTAGACGTAGGTCTAAGGCCTTTGAATACGGACAGTGATATTGTGGAGATGGTCAAGACTGCATTGAGAAATGGGAAGTTCATAGAATTTTTTTGTGAAGATTGCATTGCAACCCCCAACTATGTTGCACTTGAAGATATTATTGCACCTGCACATGTGGGTGGCAGTGATAGGCCTGCACATGAGGGTGGCAGTGATGGGGAGGAGGATGAGGGTGGCAGTGATGGGGAGGAGGATTATAGTGGAGATGGTGATGGGTTTTATACTGACTCGGATGATAGTGTGGAGGAAACAGAGGAGTGCAAGGGGAAGGGTAAAGCTGTTGAAAAAAAAAAGAAAAACAAGAAGAAAGGGAAGGAGATTGAAAATGTGGCAAGGGAGTACACAATGGAAGAGGAGGAGAAATCAATGTCTTTCGAGGAGGGTGGGTATGGGTATACCTCTGAAGAGTTGAACACGCCTCCTTCAAGTGGTGCTGAGGAGGATGAAAAGGAAGTAAATCCAAAGTTTAATGTGCATGAGGAGTTCGGTCATGTACACTTAGAACTGGGGATGGAGTTTGTGAGTCTTCAAGACTTTAAAAATGCTGTCAAAGACTACAGTATTGATCTAGGAAGATAATTTAAGTGGCTGAATAATGACAAAGTGAGAGCCCGAGCAACGTGTAGTAATGCTGAATGTGATTGGATGATTTACTGTGCGTGGAACAACAAAATGGCAGCTTTCCAAGTGAAGACTTTTAATGACATTCACACTTGCTGCAGGCTTTTTAGAAACACGAGGGCAACTAGGGAGTGGGTTGCAAAGAAATTAGAAAAAAGGCTATTGACACAGCTGAACATGACAAGAGCTGAGGCCTACGACCACATGAAAGAGGAGTACAAAGTTCATGTCCATTTGAAGAAAGTGACCAAGGCACCTCAAATGGCCAAGGCCAAAATAGAAGGGTGTGAAAAAGAACAGTATGCAAAATTAAGAGACTACTTGGGTGAGCTATTGAGTGTTAGCATATGGGTGTCCTAGAGACAATCTTTTGATTAAATAAAGGACACTAGATGTAGAACTTTGTTTGTCGCAAATAAATGAAAGCACTATTTATTCAGTTTCATATTGTGTCTCGATATTACTGTTAATATTATATGAACGAACTGGATAAACCCCTTGGAATAGAACAGGTATCTCTTGAGTATCTGTGATGAGATCACGATCATGAGGATTCAAGGATATTGCATGTCTATTCCTAATTATATGTTCCTAGTCTAGAGACACTGAGTTTGGGGATCAGTGATCTCGAGTAAAGACTAGTACGACTTATCTAATTGTATATGGATACAAGGTAAAGACCTCATGAGCTGCAGATATGGAGATATCTTAGCTAAAGTCGTGGGTGGACCTATAAGAGTATAGCTCGCACTGAACAGACCCAAAAAGAGACTCTATGAGGAAATCTCACAAATAGTGTCATTAGAGTAATCTCTTTATGTTTGGGTATGTCTTTCCTTAGACCAGAAGTTATTACCTAGACTGTGTTCTTGAAGGCATGTTTTGATTGTATACCTCGTCTGCCTGAAACATGGAGACTCATAGGTATACTGTTGGGTGTGTCCTTAAAGGGCAGAGGGCTAGGGTAATAAGTTGAAGGAATTCGTCAAATCTTTGTGAGAGATTAGGTTATCTGTAAACCGGAGAAATCGGGATGACATTTACAGGGACTCGGGAATCTATGCATAGTAAAAGAGATCATGAGATGATCTGCCTTTAGAGTCAGTAAATTGAAGATTCCCTATTTCGAATAAAGCTTACCCTAAACCTCAGGAGTTGATACATTTCCTTACCCTAGGTTAATGGGAAGATAACCGAGACGAAGGGAAATACATACGGTAACCAAATATGTGCAATAGGTTGATCAAGTCATTAAACTGACTAGTTCTGGGGCAACAAAGCATTGCTAGTGCTCTGTGTTGTCATTAATTGGGTTGTGGGCTTGTTGGGCCCAATCCCAGTTATGTCAGAAGCTAAGTTGGACCTAATGGGTCACACACTAACACCTTATAGTCATGATGGACTAGCTTTAAAGGTATTGGGCCTAATAATGGTTGTTAGCCCAAGAAGCTGTTTGGAAGCCCACCTAAATGGGTGGGTGGTGCATGGAGCTTAGTAATGGGCTTGGATAGTCCAAGCCATTACTAATTAATTTAATTAGTTAAATTAATAATCAAATATTTGAATTTCGAATTTTGAATTTGAATTTGAAATTTGAAATTTGAATTTAGAATTTGAATTTCGAAATTCGAATTTTGAATTTGAAATTTGAAATTTGAAATTTGAATTTTGAAATTTGAATTTGGATTTGAATTTTGAAATTCGAATTTGGATTTGAATTTTGAATTTTTAATTTGAATGTTTGAACGTTTGAATTCAAGTGTTTGAATTCGAATTTGAATTGTTTTGAAAAGTTGTTTCATAACAAAAGGATAAGACAGGATCTTATTGGAGCATATTCCTTGGATCAAAAGCATCTTTGGAAGCACTTCCTTGGCTGTTTGGTGCACAAGTTTAAGTGATAAGAATGTCATCTTATCACTTAAAACAAAGCTCCATTCAGATTTGGTGGTTGAGGGAATCAGTGGGTGAGTTGATTCAAATTTTGAATGCAACTACTCAATATATTTGGACCCTTTCTAGGGCTGAATTATGCGCATGAAAAGTATATACTATATGATAGTTTATGAATTTAAGTTTAAATTATTTTGAACTTAATTTCATGTGGATAAGATTGGATGTTGTTGGCAAAATTTGTTTTGCAACAGCTCCACCTTATCCTCCCTAATCCATGCACAAATTTCAAATGTTTTAGAAATTTTGTTTTCATTTTGAATGATTTAAATCCCTCCTCCTCTCCAAGTGTGCGCATGACTTGTTCCTCACCTTAGGGTTTTGTGAAAACCTAGCTAACTCTCCTCCATCTATGCACCATTCTGTAGGGTAGTTCACTACACCTTTCCAAACAGAATACCTAGCCTCCACCTTCACCACTTGTGCGCATAGCAATCCTCACTGTGGTGTTCATCTGGTGGCTTTCAAGAAAGGGTTCTTGCATCATTGACGAACGGTGGTGTGGATCACCATTAGAGGGTTTGAACCCTTCAAGCCTGACATCTGATCTCCCTGACTGATCAGGCCAAAAACAAGGTAACATCATGTTGTCTTAAAGCATGAACCTATGTGTGCATGTATGTTCCGCAGTAAAATTTTTGTTTTACACCTTATATGCATCGGCCTTCAAAGGCCAGTTTACTTTCAAGTGGTATCAGAGCCCGGTTGCTTTACCATCGACGGGTGATGGTACCTTGTTTGTGAAAAGAGTTTTTCACGGTCAAAAATCTTTAAAGGGTTAAAGTTTAAATTCTGCATATGGATTTTGAATCACAAATCCTTTAAAGTGTTAAAGTTTTTGTTTTTATGAACATGTAAATTTGATTCTGAGTTCATAAAACATTATGCATCATGGTTTAGTTTCTTTTTCTTTATGAAAGTTTTAAAAGGAACACCCTTTTTGAAATGGTAGATTCGGCTATGGAGGGTACTAAGAGTACCTTGAATGATTTCTTATTTTTCTCCATGAATTGTTTCATGTTTATATGCATGAAATTTTGTGACAAAATTTATCATATAGTCACCTATATGATTCGGCCATGTAGGGGTTTATGGCTACATGCATGGTTTAATTTTGTTTTCTTTGAGAAAGAATTAACAAAATTTGAATTGAAATTGTTTTTAAATTCGGCCAATGAGAAATTTAAGATTATGAATCTTGATGTTTAAATGTTAAATGTCAAAATACATGTGAAAATGTTATGTGATAATATAATGTTTGTGTTTGCAAGTTTTGAACTTTTCAGGTACAAAGAGGAACGGGATGGTCATGGTGCCCGGATTTGAATTTTTTTGAATTTTAAATTAATGTGTAATCGCGCATTTTAATTTAAAAGTGTATTTGTAATTTAAATTTTGTAATTTTGTCCCTCCAAAATGTTATGGAGTTTCTTTAGTTATTTGTAATTAGAGAAATAGGCTAGTGGCGTATAGACGACAAGCGGCCATTGCTTAAAGAAGCAAAAGGACAAAAGCGCGAGCACCATGGCTATCTCAATATAAACTGTTTATATGCATGTATGATTAGAACGTCTAGTATGCATAAATTGGGTAAACCGCGTTTTGTATGGTTATTATGTTTGTCCAATAGCGACTAGTGTATACCGATAGATGTTTGACATAGGTAACGACTAGCATGATAACTTACAATATGCGTTTGATGGGACCTAATTAACCCCAAGATAAAAGGAACCCTTAAAAGGAATAAATAATTAAGCATATGATTACCTCCCACCACCAATGCTACTCAAAACTCTTCTACATAGTGGTGCTCCACAACTCAGTTGGAACCCACTATTTCGTTGGGCTAGAGTAGTGTTTGAAGTGTAAGACACTTAGGGTGCTGGTTTAATGCTTAACTAAGACATAAGTTGCAGGCACAGCCGGGCTTATGTGCTTAGGGTAATTGTGCTAGGTTGGTTGCATGAGATGCACCACTAAGTGACAAAGAGTTGTCAAGCTAATGTTAAGAGAGGGTATGAGATACTGTTGATAAAGATCAACCCTTTATTTAAATTAATCTTGCGGTCTCAGACGGAGGTTAAAATAAATAATCGCACTCTTAATCCCACTAAGGTAAAATCTAAAGTAGATTAACCCTAAGTCAAAAGGAAGGGTCATTGACTTAGATAAAATAGTGGGAGGGGCAAATTATTTCAAGTCTTTAATAATTTGCTTTTAACTACATAACCGTATATTAACTAAAACTATCTTTACATCCTTTTCAGCTTATAGTATGACTAATCCACTGTCACTGCGTTCAATACTCGATACGAATAAACTGACCGGTTCAAATTTTATGGACTGGTATCGGAACCTAAGAATAGTTCTAAGGGCCGAAAAGATTGCCTACGTTTTAGATGCTGTAATACCCGTAGCTCCACGGGAAGGGGAAGAAGGGTTTGCGGAATTTGATTTCGTAACCCACCAACAGCACTTGGATGACAATGTGATGGCAGTATGCATCATGTTGGCATCCATGTCGCCTGAACTGCAAAAGCAGCATGAGCATATGGATGCTCCCTATATTATCGTACATCTCAAGGAGTTGTATGATATTAAAGGCATGCATGAGAGGTATGAGGCCTCAAGAGAACTGTTCTCTTGTAGGATGACTGAGAGCATGTCTGTTGGCAGCCATGTTCTCAAGATGATCGGGCTGATTGAGAAGCTAGGAAACCTAGGCTTCATCATGGATGCCGAGCTAAGTAATGACTTAGTCCTCACCTCACTTCCACCTTCCTTCAGTCAATTCATCATGAATTACAATATGCATGGGATGCAAGTGAGCTTGCCTGAGTTGTTAAGCATGTTAACAACAGCTGAAGTGTCTATCAAGAAGGATAGGACACAGGCTCTTTTGATTGGTGGGCCTAGCAAGGCCAAAGGAAAGGGTAAGGAGCCTGCAAAAGGTGACCCCCTTAAGCCCAAAGGAAAATCCAAGAAGAAGAAGGGCAAGAAGAAGGGTAAGAAGGCACCTAAGGACAAGGGTGATGCTGAGTGCTTCCATTGTGGCAAGAAAGGCCACTGGAAGAGGAATTGTCCAGACTACCTGAACAATGTGAAGGACAAGAAGCATGGTGATGCTTCTGCCTCAAGTATTTTCATGATTGAGATAAATTATTCTTATGCTAATCCATCCTCATGGGTATTGGATACCGGATGCGGTTCTCATATCTGCAATATGTTGTAGGTACTTAGGAGCCCAAGGATATTGGATAGAAACGAGGTGGATCTCCGCGTTGGTAATGGAGCAAGAGTTGCTGCTCATTCAGTTGGAGATGCTGACCTTATTTTGCCTACGGGCCTTTTATTGCATTTGAATAATTGTCTTTATGTTCCGCATATTTCTAGAAACATTATTTCAATTTCTTGTTTAGAACAAGATGGTTATACTTTCAGTATTAGGGATGGTACTTTTTCTATCATTTTGAATGATATGGTTTACGGTACTGCTTCTTTAATAAATGGATTGTATGTGTTGGAAATGGGAAATGAAGTGCTCAATATAGATGTGAAACGACCTAGGACGGATAATCAATCTTATCTTTGGCACTGTAGACTAGGGCACATAAATGAAACAAGATTGTCTAGGATGCATAGAGATGGATACCTGGACTCCATGGATTTGGAATCCTATGGACAGTGTGAATCTTGTCTAGCTGGGAAAATGATTCAACAAAAGCCCAAAGCGCTTGAGAGTCATAGGGCTAGTGAGTTATTAGAACTCATTCATACTTATGTATGTGGCCCAATGTCTATTGAGGCTAGAGGTGGATATTCTTATTTCATTACCTTTACAGATGACAAATCAAGATTTGGGTATATATACCTAATAAGATATAAATCTGAAGCGTTTGAAAAGTTCAAAGAGTTTAGGAATGAAGTGGAGAAACAACGTGGCAAGATGATTAAGACATTACGATCAGATCGTGGTGGTGAATATTTGAGCCACGAGTTTCAGGGTTATCTGAGAGAAAATGGAATTCTCTCACAATTTACCGCTCCTTACACACCACACCAAAACCAAACAGGACCTTGTTAGACATGGTTAGGTCTATGATGAGTGAGACTCAACTTCCAAAATCGTTTTGGGGATATGCCTTAGACACAGCGGCATACCTTCTAAATAGGGTACCGTCTAAATCTGTTCAGACCACACCATATGAGATATGGAGTGGTAAGAGACCCAACCTGAGTTACCTCAGGGTATGGGGATCGCCAGCTTATGTCAAAGCGTTGACATCAGACAAGCTTAGTGCTAAGAGTACTAAATGTCTATTTGTGGGGTATCCTAAAGGTACTAAGGGATACTACTTCTACTCCATGGAAGAACACAAAGTGTTTGTGTCAAAGAATGCTGAGTTCCTTGAGAAGGATTTGATCTCTCAAGGAGGCAGTGGGAGTAAGATTGATCTTGAAGAAGTGCAAGATCAACAAGAACAGATTGAGGAACCCGAGTCTGCTCCGCAGGCGACGTTCTCCAATGGAGAAGTAAACACACAACTCCGTAGATCTACAAGGGTCATCCATCCACCTGAAAGGTACGGGTTTATGATTGAGAATCAGCAAACTGTTGAGGATAATGAACCAAGTAACTACAAGGAGGCGGTCAAAGATGTTGACTCCTCAAGATGGCTTGAAGCCATGGAATCTGAAATGGATTCGATGTATCAGAACAAGGTATGGACCTTGGTTCCTAAACCGCAAGGAATAGTTCCTATAGGTAATAAATGGGTCTTTAAAAGAAAGACTGATGCAGATGGCAACGTTCAGACCTACAAAGCTAGGTTGGTGGCGAAAGGGTATCGTCAAAGACAAGGAGTTGACTATGAAGAAACTTTCTCACCAGTTGCCGTGATCAAATCTATTAGGATCATGCTTGCAATAGCAGCATACCACGACTATGAAATTTGGCAAATGGATGTCAAGACCGCCTTCTTGAATGGGTTCTTGAAGTTAGGAAGTGTACATGACACAACCTTAAGGCTTTGAAAACAAAGATCAGGAGCATATGGTATGCAAACTACAAAGGTCAATATATGGGCTAAAGCAAGCATCAAGGAGTTGGAATATACGTTTTGATGAAGTCGTTAAGAATAACGGTTTTATCAAGAACGAGGATGAACCTTGTGTTTACAGAAAGGTTAGTGGGAGTAATGTCGTCTTCCTAGTGCTCTATGTAGATGACATATTGCTAATAGAAAATGACATCC
>JAVKPL010002188.1:0-18192 GCA_032173675.1 Gastrolobium villosum
TACCAGTTGCTTAGGTTTTTCCTTTCATTTATTGGTTCATATCAGGAACGCTATGAAGCATCAAGCCTAGACTACGCTAATGACCTTGTTATTAGCTTTAATTGCAATTAAGTACCAAGCATCTGACACCAATTGTTGAAGAATATGCTCGTTGGAGAAGATGACTCTCTCTCTCTCTCACAGGAAACTAACTGATATTGAGATCAGTTTTGTTTTGTAACTGATATTGAAATCAGTTTTTATTTTTGTTGAGATCAGTTTTGTTTGTTCCATAAATTCTGGAGGTCGGTTATGATTTCCGTTAGAGTCTTTAATGCATAGCTTTCTTGTAACTTGTATTTTACACATTGTATATATAACTGATGTATACACTGGAATCATTAAGATTATGCAATATATGAAAATATTCAGTTTTTCAGATTACAAGATGGTATCAGAGCTTCTCAAGAAGCTCTGATTCTCAGCCATTCCATTCTTGCTTGTTCTTCATTTTTTTTACAGAACTCTATCAATGGCAAACCAGAACCTGCCTCTTGATTTTCTTACCAATCCATCACATCCATACTATCTCCATCCAAATGAAAATCCATCGCAAGCCTTAGTTTCTACACCACTTGATGGAAAGAATTATCACATGTGGTCTAGAGCTATGTCTATGGCACTTTTGTCAAAGAATAAAGTTGGTTTCATTGATGGAACCTTACCACCACCAGCAGCCATGGATCAATCTCATGGTGCATGGCAACGCTGCAACACAACTGTCTTAGGATGGATTCACCGTTCTATGACTGCATCCGTTCTTCAGTCTATTGTGTGGATTGATCGTGCAAGTGATGCATGGAAAGATTTGAAGGAACGATTCTCTCAAGCAGACATGTTCAGAATTTCTGATCTACAAGAAGATGTGTACAAGTTGAAGCAAGGAGATCGAACAGTGGCAGATTATTTCACCAATCTCAAAGGTCTATGTGATGAACTTGATAACTTGAGGCCTTTACCTTCATGTAAATGTGATATCTTGTGCAACTGTCCTGCTCTTTCTGAAATTCATACTAGAAGAGATCAAGACTACACAATACGATTCCTAAAAGGTTTAAATGAGCAATATGCTCATGTTAGATCTCAAATCATGCTGCTCAATCCTCTACCTGATGTTAATAAGGTTTTCTCACTGTTATCCCAACAAGAAAGGGAGTTTCATTTTAATTCCACAACAGATGAGAATTCAAAGGTATTTTTCACTGAGACGGATGATCACAAAAGAAGCTTTCCATCAAATAGAGGTCGTGGACGTTTTTCCAATACTGGAGGCAGAGGACGTGGTAGAGAATCGAAGTATTGTGTACACTGCAAAATGACTAACCATACTGTTGAAACCTGTTTCTTTAAACATGGTTTTCCTCCAGGTTATAAACCAAAGAAGCCTCAAGTTGCCAATGCTGTTACTCAAGTCAGTTCTAATGAAGGTAATATGGACAGTTCAGCTGTTACTTTGTCATCTCAACAATTCCATGACCTGATGCAAGCCTTGCAACCTTCAAAAGAATCAGCTCATGTCAACCTTGCTACTAGTTCTGCATTGAGTTCTGCACTGAATATTGAATCGAATGGATTGACAGGTACACAGTTGCGCTGGATCCTTGACACTGGCGCAACTGATCATATAACTTGCTCTTGTTATAATCTTGTCTCATTTCATAAGATCAATCCAGTATCCATAAATTTGCCAAATGGTTCTACAGTTGTGGCATCATATGCAGGCAACATCCATTTTTCAGCTGATTTGATACTTTATAATGTGTTGTATGTCCCACAGTTTTGTGTTAACCTCATTTCTGTAACAAAACTTCTCTCCACCTTACCTTGTTACTTAGTTTTCTCTAACAACCATTGTTATATTAAACAGGAACCTACCAGGAGGAAGATTGGTACAGCTAAACAACATGGAGGTCTTTTCATCTTGGCTGCCTCTCCAATACAACATCCAACACAAAATACAACCATTCCAACCAATGCAGTCTCCTGCTATACCAGTATTAAATCAAATAACAAAGATCACACCCTTTGGCACCTTAGACTAGGACATATATCCCCTACTTCTTTAAAACACATGTCTGCTCATTTTCCTGTTATTCCTTATAAAGTTGTATCCCCTTGTGACATGCCATTATGCTAGGCAGCGCAAACTGCCATTTTCTTCAAGTATTAGTCAAACCAGTAATCCTTTTGAATTGTTACATATGGATATATGGGGACCTGCTTCTGTTGTTTCAATTCATGGGCATAGGTATTTTTTATCTATTGTTGATGATTACTCACGCTATACATGGCTGATTTTTCTTAAACACAAATCTGATGTTAGAGCATCCATTCAACAGTTCATAATTTTTCATGAAAACCAATTTCAAATCAAAATAAAATCTATCCGAAGTGATAATGGTCCTGAGTTCCTTATGCATGATTATTTTAAAACCAAAGGTATTTTCCATCAAACTACATGTGTAGAAACTCCTCAACAAAATGGAATTGTTGAGAGGAAACACCAACATCTCATGAATGTTACGCGGGCATTATTTTTTCAGTCTCACATACCACATCATTACTGGTGCTATGCACTGGCTCAAGCTACACATATCATCAACCGTCTTTGCACTCCTTTTTTATCTTACAAAACACCATATGAAGTCTTATACCAAAAATCACCCACTTTTGATCACCTTAAGCCTTTTGGCTGTCTATCCTATGCTACTACTTTACAATCCCATCGCTCAAAATTTGCCCCTAGAGCACACAAATGCATCTTCCTTGGTTATCAAGAGGGCACCAAGGGACATGTCTTACTTGAATTATCCTCTAAACGCATTTTTTTATCCAGAAATGTTGTCTTTTATGAATTGGTGTTTCCTTTCACTGACCATGACATATCTCCCACACCCATTTTTCCAATTTCTTCCCATACTTCACTTGATGACATATTTCCTAGCCTTGTTCCCACAGCTGACTTACTTCCACTTCCAGTACCTATTTCTGATCCAGACACTCATCCTCATACAGATATTGTTCATAACACAATCTTTCCCCAAATCCCACACGCAGATCCTCTCGTATTAGGAGGCAACCAGGATATCTTCTAGACTTCCATTGCAACCATGTTGTTTCAAGTGCTCAATCTTCCTCAGGTACTCCTTATCCTCTTTCTTCAGTTTTGTCATATGCTAATTGTTCCCCTTCATACACCCGGTTCTGCCTCAATGTCTCCACTATATCAGAACCCAAATCATACACTGAAGCTTCCAAAATACCTAGCTGGCAACATGCCATGGCAGCAGAAATTGATGCTTTAAAGCTCAACCATACGTGGGACTTGGTTCCTCTCCCTCCTGGGAAACACATAATTGGATGCAAATGGGTTTATAAGGTAAAATACAAAGTTGATGGATTAGTTGAACGTTGCAAAGCCAGGTTGGTTGCCAAAGGCTACACCCAACTCGAAGGTGTGGACTACTTTGAGACATTCAGTCCTGTCGCTAAAATGACCATTATTCGTGTGTTACTCTCCCTTGCTACAGCTAGAAACTGGATTGTTGAGCAGCTAGATGTTAATAATGCATTCCTTCACGGGGATCTGCATGAAGAGGTGTATATGTCTTTGCCTCTGGGTTTCACTTCATCTACTGGTCAGGTTTGCCGCTTGCGTAAGTCCATCTATGGCCTTAAGCAGGCTAGTCGTCAATGGCACTCAAAGCTCTCTACTGCTCTTCTTGCTCTTGGCTATGTCCAATCTATGGCAGATTACTCCTTGTTTGTCAGGAAAAATGATACCTCTTTCACTGCTTTGTTAGTGTATGTTGATGATGTTGTATTAGCAGGTGACAACCACAATGAAATACAACGTGTTAAACATGCTCTAGATGCTCAGTTTCGTATCAAGGATCTGGGTAATCTACGATATTTCCTTGGCTTGGAAATTTCACGTTCAAAGGCTGGAATGGCTGTGAACCAGAGGAAATATGCTTTAGAGATTTTACCTGACACTGGATTTTTGGCTGCTAAGCCTTCTTCCACGCCTATGTTTCCATCCCTGCATCTATCACGAAATCAAGGCTCTGTTCTTAATGATGTTGAAGCTTCCTCTTTTCGTCGTCTCATTGGTCGTCTGTTATATCTAACGACTACACGGCCAGACATCTCCTTCTCCGTTCAACAACTGAGTCAGTTCGTTGGCTTTCCTACTTCGGATCATTTGGCTGCTGCAAATCGTGTTTTGCGATATATAAAGGGGTCTCCCTCCACTGGATTGTTCTTTCCAGCATCCAATTCATTGCAGCTAAGCGGTTTCACTGATTCAGATTGGGCTTGTTGCCCTGATACTAGGAGATCCGTTTCTGGTTTATGCGTTTTCCTTGGGACTTCATTGATATCCTGGCGTTCCAAAAAGCAGCCCACCGTTTCACGTTCTTCTAGTGAAGCGGAATATCGGGCTCTTGCCTTGCTGACTTGTGAGCTTCAATGGATCTCCTACTTGCTTCATGATTTGCATGTTCCTTGCTCTCAACCGGCCTCTGTTTATTGTGACAATGTTTCTGCCATCTATCTTGCTAAGAATCCTACTCTCCATGAACGTTCTAAACATATAGAAATTGATATTCATGTTACACGTGAGAAGTTGCAAACTGGTCTTTTAAAGTTGTTCCCTATGGATTCTTCAAACCAGTTGGCTGATATTTTTACCAAGGCCCTGCCTCTTCCTTCTTTCTCTTTGATTCTCTCCAAGCTTGGCCTTTGTGATGTTCACCGTCCAGCTTGTGGGGGGGTGTTGAAGAATATGCCCGTTGGAGAAGATGACGTGGAGCCTCCAGGAAACTAACTGATATTGAGATCAGTTTTATTTTGTAACTGATATTGAAATCAGTTTTTATTTTTTGAGATCAGTTTTATTTGTTCCATAAATTCTGGAGGTCGGTTATGATTTCTGTTAGAGTCTTTAATGCATAGCTTTCTTGTAACTTGTATTTTACACATTGTATATATAACTGATGTATACACTGGAATCATTAAGATTCTGCAATATATGAAAATATTCAGTTTTTCAGATTACAAGACCAATCTCTTCAAACGATCAAGCCCGAGTATGTTGCTATTCCTCACAGCTATATCTTGTCATACCCTTGCAACCATAGGTGAGTCGGAGACGAACTTGGCAACTTCCAATATCATCTTCCACGTCCCTGGCGTAATTGGATGTGAGACACTGATGTGGATTCTTATCACTGAGTTTTGGTGGTGTTATTGTTATATCATCAATGTCCTGCTTTTGCTGGTTGCCTCCTTCTGCTTCAACTTCAAGGATATTATTCAGCTCCTCCGTCGTACACCTCAGATCTCAAATGTGGAACCCCAAGAAGCTACTGTGTAATATTTAAGGGAAATAGAAGTATAATATTGTAGAAAAATTGTTAGGTAATGTTATAGAGATAGAGATGGTGGGACTCAGACTTTTGATTTATTTTGTTTTTTGAAAATAAGTGTGGGTCCTAGAACCTCTATCTTTATAACATAACCTAACAACTTTCCTATAATATTGTACTTCTTTTTTCCCAATATTTAAACATGCAAACGTAGATATATAGGCTTTGATTTGTCTTTCAGGCTGTCTGTATTGTTTTTCTTTGCTGAGTGTGGATGTAATAGTTGTTGGGTTTTAAACTTTAAATTAAATAAAAGAAAATAGAAAATGAAAGGTTTTATGGTAAAGAGATGTGTTCCTCAAGACTTTGTTAATGGATAATTAATGTGTTTTAGATTTCCTAAGTTGGTCATTGGTATTCCTAGTTATTTACTATTGCTTATAAATAGTTCTATGTAAATCATTGTTTGTATGACTTGAAATGATACAGTAATTCAAAAGAAGTATATTCAGAAACTTGTTCATGTGTTTGTAAGAAACACCATCAGAGGAACTGTGAATTACAATAGTTCCTTTCATGATTCAAATATAGCTCATGACCATTAGAAAAAAAACATGCAGTTTAGCATTAATTTTCCGTATAAATTAACTACTGAAGCATAACGTTCATGATTAAAAGTAAAATATTACGACGTTGAATTCACAAAATCCTATACTTGGAGTCGGCGAGTGACGCGACGATGGCGGGGACGACGCTGAGCTTGATGTAGGAGAGCTTCTTGGCCCATTTGCTTATGATCCTGGTTCTTGATCTCTCAGATGGCTTTGAGCTTGACCTCGCAATCAGTGGAGGCGAGGCGGTTTAGAATAGAATCGAAGGAGGAGAGTATTAGGATTGCATTCGACTGTTGTAACAATATATTGTTTAGAGTTTAGTTTGTTATTTCAGATATTATCTAGTATTCAAATTAGCTGATGTAAATAGCTAAGTTGTTTAGAGTTTAGTTTGTTTAGTTTGTTATTTTAGATATTATCTAGTATTCAAATTAGCTTATGTAAATAGCTAAGTTTGTTACGATGCTGTTGTATCATTGGCCTTTTGATATGCTCCCAGCATATATACTTTTATAGATCAAAAACAGCAGGAAATCAGATCTAAAACTGTGTATAAAAGTGTATATGTGGTGAAATTACTGAATAAAAATTGTCAGACACTCTCTCACTCAAATTCTTCATGTTTACAGGAGGAAAATAACAAATAAAGGAGTAAGAAGAAAAATCAGACAGAAGCCCCACGCTCCAAGCGTAGGAACCCACGCTTGAAGCGTGGGAAAAGACTTCAAGACAGTGAGTCCACGCTTCAAGCGTGGAACTCCACGCTTGAAGCGTGGAGAAGACAAAAAGAGGCAGAAGCTCCACGCTTGGAGCGTGGATCCTGCGCTCCAAGCGTGGGATTGAGATGGACAGCTGTCAGTTGCGAGAAAAGGAGGATTCTCAGGTTATAAAAAGGGCATAAGGCAACCCTAGAAGACACATCTGATATTCTGAACAACTGAGGTCATTCGGAGGCGGAAGCTCTGGAGAGAGATCTCTTCTTCTACCTTTCTGTAGTTCTTTTAGTTTATGTTTTCAATTGAACATTGGATTCTAGCCATGATAATGGTTGGCTAGAACCTCTTTGCTGTAGTTAGGGTCACGAACCCTTGTGAACCCCTGATACAATGGATTGAGTTTTTATGAATATATTTATCTTTTGAATTTCGTTCTATTCTGATCGTATTGTTATTGTTATTATTAGATCCGATCAATCTAGTAAGTAATAATAAATCTGAGGATTAGGGCCAACAAGAGGGATCTGAGGTCTTTAATCCGGAAAGGGGATAGAACGACGGTATGAACATGATCTAGACATAGACATGATTCATATTGTAGATGTTTCAATTATCGATCTTTATGCTTGATCTCATATAGGGCACCTCAAGGAATTAGGGTTCTATATGAGATTAAAGGGTTAATTCCTCAAGGGATTGAGAATTAACTATTGATACCTTTATCTGATAATTATCTAATTTCACGATTTATATATTAATATTTAACTTAATCCATAGTAAAAGGTGGGGATCATTGGTGAGTGTTCTCTAACTGCAGCGCTTTTCTCACATATTTAAACCCTTATTTTATTTCTTTTTCAAAAAGAACCAAAAACAAGTCTTTTTATTTTACAAATCAAATTCCCACACAATCCTGACATTCGTGTCAAAAACATCTTTGAAGATTTAATCTTAAAAGGAAGAGTTTTAATTGATTTAGACACACTCTCTGTGGATACGAACTTTGACTTATCATTGTATTACTTGCGCGATTCGGTACACTTGCCGATTCACGTCAAGTTTTTGGCGCCGTTGCCGGGGAGTGTTTTTCTTAAATCAATTAATCTTGATTTTAAAGATTAAATTGTTTTTATTTTATTTTATTTTATTTTTGTTTTGAATCTGTGCTACTAATCTTTTCTCTGAAGTTGTATGCAAAGCAGTGCTTTTCTAAGGAGAAGCGAACGAATTGCTCAAAAAGAGAAGGAAAGAAAAAGGGCACAGACAATTCCCATTCCAGTAGCCGAAACCCTAGAGATGGCTGCCTTTAATCAGAATGCTGATCCTAGGATGAACACCATCCTCACGCCTATCTTCAACAGGCCCAATGCTGGAATTGTTCCACCAGAACTTGGGAACAATCAATGGGAGCTCAAGTCCAACATCATTCAGTTGGCCGAGAGAGAAAAGTATGGAGGAGAGGACAATGAAGATCCTCACAGATTCATTGACAGATTTTTACGAATCTGTGACTCTACAAAGCCTCCACATGTTTCTGATGATGCAATACGATTAAGACTTTTCCCTTTTTCTGTTAAGGGAAAAGCTCTTGATTGGATGGAAAGACAACCTGCGGATAGCATCATCTCTTGGGAAAATTTATCTGAAAAATTCTTTGCAGAGTTCTTCCCCATGGAGAAATACAACAACATGGTGAATGATATCACCTCCTTCAAACAACAATTTGGAGAGACCATCTGCGCTTCTTGGAATAGATTCAAGGCCCTCATGAGAAAGGTTCCTCATTATAACCTATCTCAAGGGGACCAAGTGAGAATCTTCTTCAATGGTTGTTTACCAGAAACGAAATTGGTTATTAATACTGCAGCAGGCGGTTCTTTGGGTGATAAACTAGCTTCTGAGTCATATCATCTTATTGACAAGTTAGCTAAGAACGAGAATGAAACATCTATAAGGACAGGAAAAAGGGAAGCAGTGCCAATCAATGATAATAGTGCAATGCTGGCAGAACAAAAGTTGTTATCACAACAAATGTCCAATCTGCATGCGAAGTTTGAAAGGATGCAGCTTTCCAAAGTTCAAGCAAGTGCAGTTGTCCTTGATTGTGAGTATTGTCATGAAGATCATGACACCAATACTTGTCCTACATTGATGTCCTCAGATTCTACTCAACAATTTCAGGTAAATGGTATTTGGTATGATCAGCGCCCTAATCAGCAAAATTTCTCAAGAAATCAAAATAATGCTGCTGGTGGTAATAATTACCAAAGGAAAAGTTATCAAGGTACTGGTTTAGATATGACATCAGACAACTATCTAAAACCACCACCTATTCCAAAAAAAGAGCCTTCTGACCTGGAGCGTTTAGTCGGAACATTAGCACAAAGTACTAACGCTTTCATGGAGGAAAGTAAGGCTAATCAAAGAAGTACCAATGCTTTCATTGAGGAAAGCAGAGCTGATTCCAGAAATACAAAAGCTTCAATCAAGAACCTGGAATATCAGATTGGTCAACTAGCCCAACAATTATCTGATAGAGCTCCAGGTACCTTTCCTGGTAACACTACTACTAACCCCAAGGAAGATTGTCTGGCAGTTACAACTAGAAGTGGGAAAGTGGTATCATCACCACCAAAACCTATTGAGAAGGGAAAGAAGATCGAACAAGAGGAGAAACCTGAAAAAGAAAAAGAAAAATCTCCTGAATTATTGAAACCAACTGATGATGAGAAGGAGACAGCTACTCTTCCAAAAGAAAAATTTGAACTTAGTGAAGAGTATCTGATGAAAATGGCACCTTATCCTGGAAGGTTGAAGCCAGAATTAAAAGCCAAGAGTTATGACAGATTTCTTGATCTTTTCAAGAAATTGCATGTGAACATTCCGTTCGCTGAAGCATTGGCTAATATGCCAAACTATGCCAAATTCATGAAAGATCTCCTTTCCAGGAAGCAAAAGCTACAGGAATGCCAAACAGTTGCACTTAATGAGAAGTGCAGTGCTATTATCACTAGGAAGTTTCCTCCCAAACTTCGTGATCCTGGAAGCTTTAATATTGAAATTGAAATAGGAGACACAAAGATTGGCAAAGCTTTGTGTGATTTAGGGGCAAGTATTAATCTGATGCCCTTATCTGTTTGTAAAGCCTTAGGGATCACTGAATTGAAGCCTACTCTGGTTTCTCTTCAGCTTGCTGATAGATCCTTGAGGAAGCCAAGTGGAATAGTCGAAGATGTTCTTGTAAAAATTGACAAGTTCATCTTTCCGGCTGATTTTATTGTGCTTGATATGGAGGTTGAGAATGAAATGCCTCTCATATTGGGTAGACCTTTCCTGGCCACAGCCCGTGCAATGATTGATGTAGAACAGGGAAAGCTGGTGCTAAGGATGAATGAAGACACAATCACTGTCAATGTCTTTGATGCAATAAAAAGACCATATGATGATAGTGATTGTTTTGAAATTAATGTCTTAGAGGAAGTGATGCATGAAGATGAAACCCCTTGCAAGAATTGACTGTTGAATTGCAAGAAAGAGATCATATCCCTTTTGAGGAAGACATTAAAGTTGCTAATGAGTTGCTTGAACAGAAAACTTCTGACAAGGAAATAGGTGCTCCTAAAGTTGATCTTAAGGAGTTACCTCCAGCCCTAAAGTATATGTTCCTGGGTGACAATGAAACATATCCAGTGATCATAAATAACAGGTTATCTGCTAATGATGAGAAGAAACTGAAAGAAATTCTTTTAAAGCATAAGACTGCTTTAGGATGGTCCATGGCTGATCTTAAGGGTATAAGTCCTTCTTTCTGTACGCATAAAATTCTCATGGAGAATGATATCAAACCTGTAAGGCAGCCTCAAAGGAGATTAAACCCCATGATGAAAGAAGTGGTGAGAAAAGAAGTAGTTAAACTTCTTGATGCTGGAATGATTTATTCAATATCAGATACTGCATGGGTAAGTCCTGTACAAACTGTGCCAAAGAAAGGAGGTGTCACTGTGGTGAAGAACGATAAAGATGAATTAATCTCTACCAGGACAATTACTGGATGGAGAATGTGTGTTGACTATAGAAGGCTTAATGAAGCAACTAGGAAGGATCATTTTCCTCTCCCTTTTGTGGATCAAATGCTGGAAAGGTTAGCAGGTCATTCTTATTATTGTTTCCTTGATGGATACAGTGGTTATAATCAAATTGCAGTGACTCCGGAAGATCAGGAAAAGACAGCATTCACTTGTCCTTTTGGCGTTTTTGCCTATAGGAGAATGCCGTTTGGATTGTGCAATGCACCTGCTACTTTTCAGAGGTGCATGTTATCAATCTTCTCAGATATGGTAGAAAAGTTCTTAGAGGTATTCATGGATGACTTTTCGGTATTTGGCTCTTGTTTTGATGATTGCTTAGGCAACTTATCTAAAGTACTGAAAAGATGTCAGGAGACAAACCTGGTCCTTAACTGGGAAAAATGTCACTTCATGGTCCAAGAAGGCATTGTGCTTGGACACAAAATTTCTAAGGAAGGTATAGAAGTTGATAGAGCAAAACTAATGCTCATTGAAAAACTACCTCCTCCAATTAATGTTAATGGAGTGAGAAGTTTCCTTGGTCATGCTGGCTTTTATAGAAGATTCATCAAAGACTTCTCTAAAATTGCCAAGCCACTAAGTCAACTTCTCATGAAAGACAATGAGTTCGTTTTTGATGATGCGTGTCTTAAAGCCTTTAATTTATTAAAGGAAAAACTCACTACTGCTCCTCCTTCTTGGTTTCACCTGATTGGAGTATGCCATTTGAGTTGATGTGCGATGCTAGTGATCTTGCTATTGGTGCTGTTCTTGGCCAACGAAGAAACAAACTGTTGCACGTAATTTACTATGCTAGCAAAGTTCTGAATGAAGCACAGGTAAACTATGCAACAACAGAGAAGGAGATGCTCGCTGTGGTCTATGCACTTGATAAATTTAGACCATATCTCCTTGGTGCCAAGACCATCATTTTTACTGATCACGCAGCAATAAAGTATTTGATCTCTAAACAAAATGCAAAACCACGACTGTTAAGGTGGATGTTGTTATTTCAAGAGTTTGATTTAGAGATCAAAGACAAGTCAGGAATGGAAAATAAAGTTGCTGATCACTTATCCAGAATCCGAGAGAAGACCCTACAAGATGATCCTGCTTTAGAGATCAACGATTATTTTCCGGATGAACAAGTCCTTGCAATATCTGTGAAATTATCTGAAGAACCAATTTTTGCACTGCATATGGAACCATGGTTTGCTGATTTTGTAAATTTTAAGGTAATCAAGAAAGTACCTCCTGATCTCACAAAGCAACAAGTGAAAAAGTTCTTACATGATGCTAGGAGGTATGTATGGGATGATCCATTCCTGTATTTCCAATGTGCTGATGGAATCTTGAGAAGATGTGTATCAGAATTGGAAATCAAGGAGATTTTATGGCATTGTCACAATTCTGATTATGGTGGCCATTTTGGTGGAAACAGAACTGCCCAAAAGGTATTGCAAAGTGGGTATTACTGGCCTACTCTTTTCAAAGACGCCAGAGAGTATGTTGAAAAGTGCGAAAGATGCCAGAAGACAGGGAACATTTCCCGGAAAGATGAAATGCCTCTAAACACTATTATGGAGGTGGAATTATTTGATTTATGGGGGATTGATTTCATGGGACCATTCCCATCTTCCTATTCCAACCAGTACATTTTGGTAGCTGTGGACTACGTTTCTAAGTGGGTTGAGGCAACAACTCTTCCTACTAATGATGCGAAGGTGGTTGTAAACTTCCTGAGAAAGAATATCTTTACCAGATTTGGAGTGCCAAGAGCAATCATAAGTGATGGAGGCTCTCATTTTTGCAATAAGCAGTTTGAAAATCTGTTAACAAAGTATGGTGTCAGGCATAAGGTCGCTACACCTTATCATCCGCAGACAAGTGGCCAAGTGGAAGTTTCCAATAGGGAACTGAAGCGAATCCTGGAAAAGACTGTCAGTATTTCTCTAAAGGATTGGTCAAAGAGACTGGATGATGCACTGTGGGCATACCGAACTGCATACAAAACTCCGATAGGAATGTCTCCCTATCAGCTTGTGTACGGGAAAGCTTGTCATTTACCAGTGGAGCTTGAACATAGAGCCTTTTGGGCTATTAAATTCCTAAACTTTGATGCCACAGCAGCTCTTGAGAAACGAAAGTTTCAACTGTTAGAGCTTGATGAGTTTAGGAATTCAGCCTTTGAAAGCTCTAGAATTTATAAAGAAAAAGCTAAGAAATATCATGATAGCAAACTTATACACAAGGAGTTTGAGCCTGGTCAGCAGGTATTGTTGTACAATTCCCGATTGAAACTTTTTCCAGGGAAGTTGAAATCCAGGTGGACAGGACCTTTTGTGATTAAAAAGGTCTTTCCATATGGTACTGTTGAGATATCTTCCATGGAGGACGACAGACCCTTCAAGGTCAATGGCTCTAGGTTGAAGTTCTTCCATGGAGGACCAGTAATGAAACAAGTTGTGGCTTTGCGCCTTCATTCCATTGCAACTTAAATGAGGTAACCGTCAGGCTCGGGACGTTAAACACGCGCTAGTTGGGAGGCAACCCAACATTTCTATCCTTTATTTGTATCTTGTTTTCATTTTTTTTAGATAACCAGAGAAAAATTAAAAAATTGAATGAAGGAAGAAAGTGAAAAAGATCCAGTGAGTCTACGCTTGAAGCGTAGAACTCTGCGCTTCAAGCGTAGAAAAGAAAAATTGGGACAGAAGGTCTACGCTCCAAGCGTAGAACCCTACGCTTGGAGCGTAGAAAAGATGCTTGAGCAGAAGCTGGGCGCTCCAAGCGTGAGAACCCACGCTTGCAGCGCAGGAAACTCGAAGGGGGCAGTAGTCCCACGCTCCAAGCGTAGAACCCTACGCTTGAAGCGTGGGTAAGGAAGTTGAAAAGCCAGAGACAGAAAGTCTACGCTCCAAGCGTGGAATCCCACGCTTGAAGCGTAGCAACAGAATGTGGACAGTCAGGGTCAGTAAGTCTACGCTTGAAGCGTAGAACCCCACGCTTCAAGCGTAGAAAAGGGTTTTAAGTGTAAACCCTAATTTTTTTCTCCCAGCGCCGCGAACACACCCTCCCTCCCCCTCTCTCTCTTTTTTTTCCTTTTTCCCTCCCCCCCTCTTCCCCACTCCTCACCACCACCATACCCTCTTTCTCCCTCACTCTTTCCCTTTCCCTCTCCATTGTTCATCTTCCCTCATTCTTCTTTCTCTCACTCTTCCATCTTCCATCTAGCCATCCACCGCGCACCGCCACTCTTCACCACCGCGCACCGCACTCTTCACCACCGCGCACCGCCACTCTTCACCACCGTGCACCGCCATCATCTCCACCACAGTTCTTCTTCTCCACCGTTCACTTGGATTAAGGATCAATTTTCTGCATAAATTTCAAATTTTGATCAAAATGGCTGGAGACAAGGTAACCATTTCTTTTTCCTTTTTCTCATTACTTGACGATGGTTATGAGGATAGGAGAGGTATGATATTTTTGGCATGTGGTATGTGTTTAACGGCTGAATACGCATGAGGTATGATATTTTTGGCATGTGATATTTTTGGCTGAAAATGAGCATAATAATTTTTGTATAAGTGGGGGGTTAATCATGAAGGTTGGTGGTATTAGTCATGAAAAATTGGATGAACTGTTGATACGCATGATTAATGAGTTGGGACTGTTGATTTGAATGCTTGATTGAAATTAAATCTGGGAATTGAGGTGAATGATGTCATGAACTGAATCTGTCTGCTGATAATATTTGTTATGCACATGTATTGGGAATTTTTCTGAGTTTCAGGAGAAAAGAATGAAAAAGAACACCGAAGGGTCATCTGCTGCGAAAAGACCCCGCACAAATTTTGACCCCAGAAGATTTTTGTCCGCTGAAAAGCAGGACGTTTATGAAACTAAACTGCTGAATAAAAATGTAATCAAAGAAAGGGGGTTCGATTTGGGGAATCTCCTACTTTTTGATGACATTTATTCGGTAGTTCAAAGGAGACACTGGAGGACATTGGTCACCTTTCCACAGGACAGTTCTGGGCGCATTCTCAGAGAATTTCTAGCCAATGCTGATAAGAACACTGTCAATGCCACCCGAAGGAGCTGGGTGAGAGGGAAGGAAGTACCATTTGATGCTGCGACAATTGAAGAATTTCTGCAAACTTCATATGATCCTACTGCTGAGTGTGAGTTTGTCCGACTATTCAATTTGATGCAGCCGTCAGAAGGGTATTATCGGGAAGAAATGCCCCTCATTGCTGATGAAGTTCGGGAAAAGATCACCAGTCCATTCTCTGAATGGAAGTTTAGGCAGGGTCTCACTAATGTACCCGAAAAATTTACTAGACTCTGCCTTACTGGTGAGGCTATCAGCTGGCACACTTTTGTGAATGCAACAGTTATTCCTTCTACGAACAAAAGTGATGTCAATGTCGAGAGGGCTGTTCTATATTATGTGCTGATGGGGGACAAAAATCTGAATATTGCTGCTATTCTATCTGACAGGATTGTCCACATGATTACCCAAAGCAAGGACAATAATCTATTGGCTCACAGCTCTTTAATCTCTCATCTTTGTATTAGAGCTGGGGTTGAAATTCCCGCTAATGAGCCATTGGATGTAAAGGCTGAAAAGCCTATGACAAAGATTGCCTTGGGAGGTTATTACAAGGAATCAGAAAAACATGCAGCATGGCTCCTCAATAGCCAGGGCAATCCCATACCCCCTCCAGAGCCACAGGATCCGTCAGTACCTCAGGCACCTCCAGCATCCCAGACATCAGCAGCATCATCATCTGCTCGCCAGCCACTCTATGAGGATTCTCCCATCATACTCGAGATGCATGCTATGATGAAGGCCATGTGCCTGAAGATGGGGATAGATCCAGCAGATCCTCCTAGCTCTTTCCAGCAGTATACCATGGAGGAGTGATCACTGGCTGTTGTTATTTTTTTATTTTTCTCGGACGTTGTTAATTTTCATGTTTTGTTTTAAATGACCAATAGGATTTTGTTAGGGTCAAGTTTACTGTTTGGATATGAACATCTCAGGGTATTTCTCACTGTTTTGCTGATATAATATTGTTAATGATGTGTGTTTTAATTGCGCAGCTGTTCTTAATCGATTGAACTTAGTTATTGCTGAGGACAGCAATTTCTAAAATCTGGGAATGGTGGATGACCTTGCCCACCTGTTCTTGCACTTTAGCTGCAATTGTGGAACCACACTTCATTTCAGGGGAGATATTCGAACCAATTTACATTTTCAGTTTTAAATATCTGTCTTGGTTTAAGTAATTTTAAAAATTCAGCAAAATTTTTGGAATATGCCTGTTGTTTGGAATATGCCTATTGATAATCTCAGATTTAGATGTTGCTTCCCTAAACAAATGATTGAGTTCATCTTAGGAAGTACATTAAGCTTTGAAAATTTTGGCATGATGTCACTTGGCATGAGTAGAGATTAGAATTGTTCGTCTGTCTGAAATTATGTGCTAGAATAGATGATATGCCTGATATCTCTGTGAAAATCTAGTCTGAAATCATAGCCTTGAGGTTTGAGCCTATACAGTAATTTTTTTTCTGAGAGGCCTCACTGTACTGACACTCTAGAACTTGGTTTGTTTCTCTACAAGGCATGCATTTTAACTGATATGATAAGGCAATTTGTTCTTGATAGCTCTGGCCATATAGCTCACCTGTATAAATAATTTTTCCATTGTTATCCCTTTAAGCCGAGCCTATTCATTGGTAATTACCAAAATGTTGCTTAGCCTATCCATGATGAACTTACCCTAAGTGAGATTGAACTACTGATTTTTCTCAAAAAGAGAGAAAATATCTAAGGTAAGCTCCACTACACTAAGCAAATTGGAAAGGGAAAAAGAGAAAAAAAAAAAAAGAGAAAGAAAAGGGAAAAGAAAAACATGCGGGTGAAGCATTGTGAATAAATTGGTCAAACATAGGAATTGACTTCCCGAAATTCTGTGGGCAAGTTAGTGGAGCAAAACTGATGAGTTAAACTTATCTAAATTGTGTTGTTCTCAGTGTCAATCTCATAGCATTTGAAGCCACTCTCCATACAAATTCCTACCTGTAGCCAGGCCAAATTAAAACCATTGAAAGTCCTTTGATCAGTTAAGTGCATGTGTTTGAATCCTTCAATTTTAAGGATCTTGAGAATATGATCAAGCCTATGGCAGTGTTTCAGCTGTGATGGTTATGTATGTCTGATACCCTAAAAACACAAGAGTGTGAGTGATATAGTTTGTCTTGGTGAGGGATGTTCAGATTACATTCATGATTTTTCAGAGAATTAATGGCATAATCAGAATTCTTGCAGAATTCAGTCAGGCATGACATAATGATTTCTTCAAGTGTTTGGTTGATATTGTGTTGAAACACCGCTGTACATGTTTCTAAGTTTGAATCAGTTTATTGCTGAGGACAGCAATGTTTAAATCTGGGAATTGTTTGATATGCTCCCAGCATATATACTTTTATAGATCAAAAACAGCAGGAAATCAGATCTAAAACTGTGTATAAAAGTGTATATGTGGTGAAATTATTGAATAAAAATTGTCAGACACTCTTTCACTCAGATTCAGACAGAAGCCCCACGCTCCAAGCGTAGGAACCCACGCTTGAAGCGTGGGAAAAGACTTCAAGACAGTGAGTCCACGCTTCAAGCGTGGAACTCCACGCTTTGAAGCGTGGAGAAGACAAAAAGAGGCAGAAGCTCCACGCTTGGAGCGTGGATCCTGCGCTCCAAGCGTGGGATTGAGATGGACAGCTGTCAGTTGCGAGAAAAGGAGGATTCTCAGGTTATAAAAAGGGCATAAGGCAACCCTAGAAGGCACTTCTGATATTCTGAACAACTGAGGTCATTCGGAGGCGGAAGCTCTGGAGAGAGATCTCTTCTTCTACCTTTCTGTAGTTCTTTTAGTTTATGTTTTCAATTGAATATTGGATTCTAGCCATGATAATGGTTGGCTAGAACCTCTTTGCTGTAGTTAGGGTCACGAACCCTTGTGAACCCCTGATACAATGGATTGAGTTTTTATTGATATATTTATCTTTTGAATTTCGTTCTATTCTGATCGTATTGTTATTGTTATTATTAGATCCGATCAATCTAGTAAGTAATAATAAATCTGAGGATTAGGGCCAACAAGAGGGATCTGAGGTCTTTAATCCAGAAAGGGGATAGAACGACGGTATGAACATGATCTAGACATAGACATGATTCATATTGTAGATGTTTTAATTATCGATCTTTATGCTTGATCTCATATAGGGCACCTCAAGGAATTAGGGTTCTATATGAGATTAAAGGGTTAATTCCTCAAGGGATTGAGAATTAACTATTGATACCTTTATCTGATAA
>JAVKPL010002189.1:0-18091 GCA_032173675.1 Gastrolobium villosum
CTCCAAACATCATTCTCATCCTTTACTACCTCTTGGTTACCAACCAACTCGCGGACTAACTCTTCATCCTTCTGAGCCTCCTTAATTCTACTGATCAGTTCATTCTCCACCTTTATATTTCCCAATCTTATGCTGTTCCTCTCTCGTCTACCGATAAGTTCAAGTCTCGAAAGGCCTCAAACAATTTCAGCTCTTCTATCATCAGAGTTGCAGTGTGCAGTGTCTTCCTGCTCAGGGCGTCAGCTACCACGTTTGCCTTTCCTGGGTGGTATTTAAGTTCAAAATCGTAGTCCTTCAGAAATTCCATCCACCGACGTTGCCGCATATTCAGCTCCTTCTGATCGAACAAGTACTTCAAACTCTTATGATCGCTGAACACGTCAAACTGCGAACCATACAAGTGGTGTCTCCAGATTTTAAGTGCGAACACTATAGCTGCTAACTCCAAATCGTGCGTAGGATAATTTTCCTCGTGAGGCTTTAGTTGTCGAGATGCGTAAGCTACTGCCATACGGTCCTGCATCAACACGCATCCAAGTCCTTTCAGCGACGCATCGCAGTAAACTTCGAACTTTCGAGTAGGATCCGGAATCGTGAGTACGGGAGCACTCGTCAATCTGCTCTTTAGCTCCAAGAAACATTCTTCACAGGCTTCAGTCCACTCAAAAGGCTTATCCTTCCGAGTGAGACGAGTAAGGGGTTGCACTATCTGAGAGAAATTCTGGATGAACCTTCGATAGTATCCAGCCAGACCTAAGAAACTTCTTACTTCAGTGACCGTCTTGGGTCGTTCCCAATTCATGACAGCTTCAACTTTGCTGGGGTCCACCGCGATACCTTCTGATGAAATGACATGGCCCAGAAACTGGACCTCTTTAAGCCAAAACTCGCACTTCGACCATTTCGCGTACAACTGCTTCTCCTTCAAGATTTGCAAGACAATCCTCAGATGTTCCGCATGCAGCTCTTCATTAGCTGAGTAAATCAGGATATCGTCGATAAACACAATTACGAACTGATCAAGAAATGGGCGGAAGATGCGGTTCATGTAGTCCATGAATACCGCTGGAGCATTCGTAAGTCCGAATGGGATCACCTGATATTCGTAGTGCCCATAACGAGTCCTAAAAGCGGTTTTCGGAATATCCTCCGGTTTGACCCGGATCTGATGGTATCCCGATCGTAAATCTATCTTGGAAAAGACTCTGGCTCCTCTCAGCTGGTCCATCAAATCGTCGATCCTCGGTAGCGGATACTTATTCTTCACCGTGACTTTGTTCAGCTGGCGGTAATCTACGCACAGACGTAAACTTCCATCCTTCTTCTTAATCAAGATGGCTGGAGCACCCCATGGAGAAGTACTCGGTCTGATAAATTCCTTTGCCAAAAGCTCTTCTATCTGCTTCTTCAACTCGCGCAGTTCCAAAGGTGCCATACGATACGGGGCAATTGAGATTGGTCCAACTCCAGGAACAAGTTCGATCGAAAATTCTATTTCCCTATGAGGAGGCAATCGAGGTATTTCATCCGGGAATACCTCCTCGAATTCTCTAACTACCGGTACATTCTGAATTTGAGTGTCAACCGAGACTTCAGCCTCGATCGACAAAAGATACCCTGCTGCTCCCTTGCGGAGCTCTTTCCTAACTTGCAATAAGGAAATGAGAGAGAAAGGTTGAAAATTACCATCTTTCGCAGGAACAACGACTTTCCCCGCTCGACAGTCCAATGTTATCCCGTTTTCCGTCAGCCAGTCCATACCGATAATCACATCGAAGTTGAATACCGGCAGGACCACCAAGTTAACTGTATACGTGTTCCCTTCATACTGCAAGGTAACACCTCTGCAGATCTCTGAGGCTGTGCACGATCCTCCAGTAGGTGTGCTGATGTGTAACTCATAAGGTAACGGGGTTGGGGTGATGCCTATTCTCAAGGCAGTATGCTTTGCCATAAAAGAGCCAGACGCTCCAGAATCAAAGATAACAGAAATTGGGTGACCATTCAAAGTGACATTACCTTTGATCAGGTTGGGAAACTTCTGTGCTTCATTTGCATCCAATGTGAACACCCGTGCTTGCGGAGGCTGTTGATCAGCGTTCTGGGGGCACTTGTAAGCAAAATGACCTTGCTGGCCGCATCTGAAGCATGCATTGTTGTTCTTGCGACAGACTCCAAAGTGATTCTTTCCACATGTAGCACAAACAGTCGCACCCTGACGTCCAGTCGACGATTGACCCACCGTAAAGTTTCTCTTAAAGTTTCCAGGTCGCGCCTGCAACTGCGTACCTCTGCCTCGACCCCTACCAGGTGCCGCCCTGAAGAATCTGCCTGCTCGGTTTCCTCCGTGGAATTGTGTTGGTGGCTTGTTCAAGTTCTTGGCCTCCAGAATGATTCCTTCTGCCTGACGACTCTGGTTGATGAGTTCCGGAAGTGTACGGTTAGCCGTTGTTAAGATGAGCTTGCGAATTTCCGGATGTAATCCGCTTTCGAACTTCTCCACCTGCCATTCTTCATCATAGATGTTCCGGTCAAAGTTGGCGTACTCGATCAGCTGCCCAAATTTAGCAATATACTCATTGACCGTCATGTTACCCTGCCTGAGCGACAGCAGTTCAGTGTGCTTCATCCTTCTCATTGCCTTAGGAAAATACTTATCCAGAAATACTTGTCTGAACACGGCCCATGTTAGTTCCACGTCCTGAGCTCTCAGCAGAGCCCTCGCACCAGTCCACCATGTTAAAGCTTCTCCCATCAGCTGGTACGACGCGTAATCAGTCTTCTGCGCTTCCGGGCATGCCATGCGTTCGAAAATATGCTCAATCATCTGCAGCCACTTTGCTGCAGCCTCAGGGTTGTCTTCACCCTCAAAAGTAGGTGGTTGGAAGTTGCGGAAGTCTTTCAACCTCCGACGGGCAATTTCTTCTGCATTTTCATGCAGTGGGGGTTGGTTCTGATTCTGTTGCCTATGGTCGCGCCATTCTTGGCTCATATTCTGGATGAACGTTGCCAGTCCCCAATGGTAGTGATAAGATCCTCTTCCGCATCGCCAGTCCTTCCCCGAGTTGAACCGCGACCACCCGCCATGATTCTGCACTCACAATATCAGGAAATGAGTTGATCAGGCTCACCGCAAGTTATTCATGGCAGCAGTCCCAAGTAGGTACTCGAGTTCAATTCGGACAAGTTAGCTATGCATCCGTGTCTTATCACAGAACCGTCCTAACAATCTAACCATACTAGCTAATACATATACTTAACTATAGCACATTTAGACAGTCAATTAGCAGATAAACAACCATCAATTCAATCAAACACAAGCAAATCCATGGACCAAACTGCTCTGATACCAATTAGTGTAACGCCCTCCCTTGTATGCATCCAAGAGAGTCGTTTGCTAAGCGGAATTAGAGTCGTTAACGTCACATGAGCTAACAAAGCAGTATACAAATCCGTATAAAAATTTCATCACTTAAATTCTTTTCACAAAGGTTTTCCAAAATAGCCATTGTTCATAAAAGTTCAAGCTAACATAAATATGATAAAGACTACAGTCATCCAAAAGTACCAAAACATTAATCATTACAGTTATCCATTTTAAACAAACAGCAATAGTGGTAATCCACGCATCAGCAATCAACAGCAAACATCACGTCTTCATGTGCTTTTATGTCCTCCTGCCATTTAGGAAAATAGCAGCCCCGAAGGGGTGAGAATAATCCCAGTAGTGTGGCAATAAAACCAATAATATAACAATATTAACTAGGCACAAAATCATAAACAGTCACTTCAACATATCCTTGTTCCTTTTCCTTTTTATCATATTCATATATTGCGTATATAACGCCTTTCCTTTGCGCTTTTAGCACCGTCGTGCGCGCACTTCACAGTGGAATCAAATATCCCTTGGCACCTGAGCTCCATGTGGATTCCATCTGTGGGCCTATGCGGACTGATGCCAAGTGTCCCATACCCCGGTACCTTGGGGATGCCTATATGATGCTTGCTCAAACACATGATCCTGTACATAACTATTCTGCACAAGGCCTATATGATCTTGATACATGCATGTCATGCTATGCTTTCACACACAAGGCGTAAAAATGCGGTATGATGTAAGATGCATGCTTATATACCTTTCATATGCGATATGCTGCCACATAACGTCTTTACCTCATAGTCATATAGCCATCACGGCACATTTTTGGCAGTTTCCTTTCATTATAATGGAACATAATATTTTTACGGCATATGGAGCATCATGTCACAATTCTATACCAGTAGTCAATAGTCACATTAGGCATCATCGCCTGACACTTACCTTTGCTTGCCTTAAATATTACCAAACCGCAGCGAAGTATCTCACTTCTTAAGCGCACCTAAATCAATTACAACTAATCATTTACAGTGGCTATTTACAGCAGAAACAGAGAGCATACAGCAGTGTCTTACAGCAGCAAAACAGTGAGCATACAGCAGTGTTTACAGCAGCAAAACAGTGAGCATTTACAGCAGCAAAACAGTGAGCATACAGCAGTGTTTACAGCAGCAAAACAGTGAGCATACAGCAGCGTTTACAGCAGCAAAACAGTGAGCATACAGCAGTGTTTACAGCAGCAAAACAGTGAACATACAGCAGCGTTTACAGCAAAGCAGCAAAACAGTGACGTTTTAAACAGAAACAGTGATGTTTTTAAAACAGAAACAGTGGCGTTTTTAAAACAGAAACAGTGGCACTTTGAACTTCCAAAACAGTGGCATAAATCTTGGTTTTTGGACATTGAAACAGTGGCATATTATGGACTAAAACAGTGGCATTTGATGCATAAAAACAGTGGCATTTTATGCATATATACAGTGGCATATGATGACTAAAACAGTGGCATATTATGCATAAAAACAGTGGCATATGATGACTAAAACAGTGGCATATTATGCATAAAAACAGTGGCATATGATGAAAAAAAAAGTTGCATTTTATGAATAAAAAAATTTGAATATGATGACTAAAACAGTGGCCTTTTATGCATAAAAACAGTGGCATTTTATGCATGGAAACAGTGGCATTTCATGACTAAAACAGTGGCATTTTAAGCATGGAAACAGTGGCATTTCATGACTGGCATTTTATGCATAGAAACAGTGGCATTTGATGACTAAAACAGTGGCATTATATGCATAAAAACAGTGAGCACTAAAACAGTGACATACATGTGCAGAAACAGTGGCATATAATGTGCAGAAACAGTGGCATGTAATGTGCAGAAACAGTGGCATATATGTGCAGAAACAGTGGCATGTAATGTGCAGAAACAGTGGCATATATGTGCAGAAAGAGTGGCATGTAATGTGCAGAAACAGTGTCATATATGTGCAGAAACAGTTGCATGTAATGTGCAGAAAACATGTAAGTGCAGAAACAGTGGCATATATAGGTGATCTTGAGGGACCGAAACAGTGAGCCTTTTATCATCAAAACAGTGGCACATACTTAGGGAAACAGTGGCATATTTCTCTTTAAAACGGTGGCCTAATCATACAAAACAGTGGCATTTAATCTTAAGCATGACCATGAGACTTTTACTCTACAACTCATGCATACAAATCATCATAAAATGGCTCCATACTTATACTTTAATCATGCTCAACCAAGAACCCAAAACCACACATAAACAAGAAGACATTCAAGCACACATACATGGTTACATAATGAAAGAGTTCTAGGTTCAAGGCCTACCTCTTGTAGCACACACTTCACCACACCCTTACTAGCTCTTCTTCACAACAAGTCCACACTTCCTAAGAGGTTCTATGCGCAACAAGATGAGGATGAACACACTAGGACAGCTTCAAGGTTGAGGAACAAAGCTTGCACTAGCTTGGTGTATGGTCACGGTTGAGGTGAGGGAAGGGGGAGTTGGCTTGGCAAAGTCTTCTTGCTCCAAGGAGGCTTGTTGGTGCGGCTTAGAGAGAGTGAGGAGGAGGAGGAGAGTTGGCTGCACTTGCACATGAAGCCAGCCCCTTCCTCATGCGCAAATTTAAAGGGAAAAGGGAGGAGGAGTTGCTATGATTAACCATCATGCAAAATTCTGATTACTTGAAGGGATGGGGCTGCATACAAGGGCTGAATCAAGCAAGGGTTTGCTTCTAATTTACTCTATTCACATGCAAGGGGGTGAGGGAGATATGTTCAGCTTTGAGGGCTGTCCTAAGTCAGAGAAATTTCTGCACAATTGACCATGATTTGCGCACCTAGAGGAGTGGAAAGGAAGTGTCATGAGCACATGCAAGAGCTTTGCTAAGTCAACAAGTAAAACAACTATGTGGCAGCCCAAAAATCTGCACTTAGGCAGCCTTGGTGCGCAATGATGAGGGGGAAAGAGGTGCATCAAGAGTGCAGTTTTGTGACAGCCCAAATTCAGATTTTAGAGCTGCACAAAATGATGAAAATGCAGCCAAAAATCCTCTTATGATGCATGTGAAAACAAGGCAGGTTTGGCTCATGATGGGCTGCAAAAGCTTGCCAAAAAAATCTGCACAAAACAGTGTCATGATGGAAGTGCAAGAGGGTTCTCCAAGTCAACAAGTTAGGCAGTTTGTGTCATAAAAAAATCTGCACCAAGACCCCTCCCATGTGCGCCAAAATGGGAAATATGCAGCCTAAAATCGTGCTCAAAGGTCCATGTGTCTTCCATGCAATGAGGTTTAAATCAAGTGATGCATAAACAAGGTGAGGTGGCGGTTTAACAAGAGAAAATGGCAGCTTATTAAGTCCTTAATCACACTCTCTTGTGCGCATGAAAGGGTGGGAATTATCCTTGCCATGTGAGAGTTACTTGATACACAAGACACCTTAGTTGGACAAGGCTTAGGGGAGATAAGGGTGGACACAACCTTGGGCTGAATTAGCTTGATCCAAGAGCCATCCTTGGGCCATTGGCCACACACACAAAAGGATCCAATCACAAATCCACTAGCAACAAGTCCACACACACATACTAGCCCACATCCAAACACTAATGCCTTCTAACACACACTCACATTACTCATAAGATTAAATTCACATATCTACATATGTATCTTCCTATGATTTAATTTAATTAGTTACCTTAGTCTTATCCAAGGGATAAAAGGTCATACAATTCACAAGCCATTACACATAAACCATACATCCGAACTCTACACAAGTACATATAGCATATAGTGCTTATGTATTTTACTAATTATGCGGGATGTTACAATTTGTGATTGGAATTGGGTGAGGGGTTAAAGTTAAATCGCGTGTGGGACCCGCTCCCACCAAACCCACTTACTTTCCCCTTCCCCTCACGCTCCCTCTCTTTTCTCTCTCCCTCTTTTCTTTCTTTTTCTTTCTTCTTCTCCTTCACGTGCTTTCCTCCATGGAAGGCAAGGGCAATAAACTTTCTTGCCCTTTTCCACACTTTTGAGCCACCAAATCAATAAAGTTCCAACACCAAAATTGTTTGTAGTGAGGTTGTGAGTATATTATCCTTCTTGAGGGAGTCATGAAAGTGAGTGTATAATGAGATCGTTTTTCCACCCCATTGTGCGGATTTGTGGAGTTTTGGGGCCATTGGTGGTGCTTTGGCTTGGGAGGAGGCTTGATTATCACTCCTAGTGTAACATCCCACATAATTAGTAAAATACATAAGTACTATATGTTATAGATGCATGTGTAGAATTCGGATTTATGGTTTAGGTTTGATGGCTTGCGAATTGTTGATCTTTATCTTTGGATGAGACTAAGGTAAGTATTTAAATTAAATCATAGGAGAATACATATGTAGGCATGTGAATTTTTATTAAAATCATAAGAGTAATTTGATTGTGTGTGTTATAAGGCTTTTGTGTTTATAGGACTTAGGAAGTGGGCTAGTGTGTGGACTTGCCACCTTTAGACTTGTCTTATTGGATCCATTGTATGTGTAGGCCGATGGCCCAAGGAGGTTTATGGATCAATCATGTTCAGCCCAAGGTTGTGTCCACACTTATCTCCCCTAAGCCTTGTCCAACAAGATTGTTTGTGTACCAAGGAACTTTCACATGGCAATAGTAGTCTTTTTCCCACTCATTTCTTGCGCATAAAAGGATAGAAAGGACTTAGAAAATCTGCCAACTTTTTCCTTGCATGACCGCCACATCACCTTAGTTTGTGCACCATTTGATTTCAACTTCATTGCATGGAAGACACATGTACTCCTTAGCATTATTTTGGGCTACATCCTTC
This sequence comes from Gastrolobium villosum, assembly GCA_032173675.1. Classification (NCBI taxonomy): domain Eukaryota; kingdom Viridiplantae; phylum Streptophyta; class Magnoliopsida; order Fabales; family Fabaceae; genus Gastrolobium; species Gastrolobium villosum. The sequence goes on from JAVKPL010002189.1 coordinate 8,249, forward strand.
CTCATTTAGGCGCACATGGAGAGGACTTGCATCAGATTTTTCTATGACACAAAACTGCCTAACTTGTTGACTTGGAGAACCACCTTACACCTTCCATCATGAGCCTGAAATGTGCAGATTTCTGCATGCTTTTGGCAGTCCATCATGAACCAAATCTGTCCCATGCCCCCACATGCTACAAAAGAAGGATTTTGGGGCTGCAACCTCCTCATCATATGCGCACAAGGGCAGCTTCAAATCAGATTTTAGGCTGCCACAAAGCTGTCTTGCTTGTTGACTTAGTGAACCCTCTTACTTGTGCTCATGATGACACCTCCTTTCACTCCTTGCATGCGCATAGAGTAACCAAGAAGCAAACTCTTGCTTGTTCAAACCTTGTGTGCAGTCCCACTCCTACAAGAAACCAGAAATTTCATGATGTTTCATCATTGTAACCTCCCCTCACTTTCTCTTTAAGTTTGCGCACAAGAGGGACTCTCCCTCACTTTGCACAAGTTCAGCCAACATCTCCTCCTCCTCCCCACTCTCTAGTCGTGACTACAAGCACCTTAGAAGAAAGAAAGACTAAGCCAACTCTCTTCTACATTCACCTCTCAAACCGTGGCTCAAGAACACCAACCAAGTGCAAGTTTTTCTCCTCTCTTTCCCTCACTGTCCAGCTTTGTTACTCACACTTGGAAGCTGTCCAAGATTGTTCCTCCTCACCATTGTATGCGCACAAGCCATCTCTAGGAAGGGTGAACTTGTTGTTGGTAGAACTAGAAAGGTGTGGTGTGTGAGCAAGAAGTGTGTGCTACAAGAGGTAAGCCTAGAACTTAGACCTTTTACATTGTGTGAAACCATGTGTGTGCATGAGATGTCTACTTGGTTCTATTTGTGTTGGATTCTTGAATGAGCATGGTGAAAGAATAAGGATGGAGTTACTTGATGATACTTGTGTGTTTTCATTATTGCATGAGATTTTCTTTAAGTCTTATAGCACATTGCATGATATAATGGAATGAAAGTCCCACGGTTATGTTTGAGTTAATGCCACTGTTTTGGAATGAATCTACCACTATTTTGAGGATATAAAATGCTCACTGTTTTAGTCCATAATGTGCCACTGTTTCTGCATAAAATGCTCACTGTTTTAATGCTACACATGTCACTGTTTTGCACCAAAAATACTCACTGTTTTAGTACTTAATGAGCCACTGTTTCTGCATAAAATAACCACCATATTGATGTTCAAACACCACTATTTATGCCACTGTTTTAATGTCCAGAAATCATGATTTATGCCACTGTTTTAATGCTCAAAAACCACCAATTATGCCACTGTTTCAATGTTCAAATATCACCACTAATGTCACTGTTTTGGATGTTCAAATGTACCATTCATGCCACTGTTTTGATGCACAAATAACACTACTTATGCCACTGTTTTAATGTTCAAATGCCACTATCTAATGCTACTGTTTTGCCACTGTTTTGAGGTCCAAGATGTCACTGTTTCTATTTTAAAACGTTCACTGTTCTACTGTAAGGTGTTATTGTTTTCCTACTGTAAAACGTCACTGTTTCTGTCCACTGTTTTTAAGTAAAACGTCACTGTTTCTGCCCACTGTTTTTAAGTAAAACGTCACTGTTTCTGCCCACTGTTTTTAAGGAAAACGTCACTGTTCTGCTCACTATTTTTAAGGAAAATATCACTGTTTCCTGCTCACTGTTTTAAAGAACAAACGTCACTATTTTTCTGCTGTAAAACACTGTTGTATGCTCACTGTTTTCCACTGTAAAACTCTGCTGTATGCTCACTGTTTCTGCTGTAAATCGCCGCTGTAAATGATTGGTTGTAATTGATTTAGGTGCGCTTAAGAAGTGAGATTTCGTTGCTATTTGGTATTGTTTAAGGCACACAAGGTAAGTGTCAGGCGATATTACCTAATGTGACTATTGACTACTGGTATAAAGTTGTGACATGATGCTCCATATTCCGTAAAAGTATTATGTTCCTTATGATGAAAGAAAACTGCCAAAAATGTGCCGTGATGGCTATGGAAATGTGCCGTGATGGCTATATGATTATGAGGTAAAGATGTTATGTGGCAGCATAACGTATATGAAAAGTATATGTGCCGTGATGGCTATATGAAAGGTATATAAGCATGCACCTTACATCATACCACATTTTTGTACGTTTTGTGTGTGAAAGCATAGCATGGCATGCATGTACCAAGATCATATAGGCCTTGTTTTTAGAATAGTTATGTACAGGACCATGTGTTTGAGCAAGCATTATATAGGCATCCCCAAGGTACCGGGGTATGGGACACTTGGCATCAGTCCGCATAGGCCCACAGTTGGAATCCACAGGGAGCTCAGGTGCCAGGTATATTTGATTCCACTGTGAAGTGCGCGCACGACGGTGCTAAAAGCGCAAAGGAAAGGCGTTATATACGCAATACATGAATATGATGAAAAGGAAAGGCGTTATATGCGCAATATATATATATGAATATGATGAAAAGGAAAAAGGAAAAGGAACAAGGATATGTTGAAGTGACTGTTTATGATTTTGTGCCTAGTTAATACTGTTATATTATTGGTTTTGTTGCCACACTACTGGGATTATTCTCACCCCTTCGGGGCTGCTATTTTCCTAAATGGCAGGAGGACGTAAAAGCATTTGAAGGAGTCATGTTTGCTGTTGCTTGCTGATGAATGGACTTGTACTGTTGCTGTTTGATTGATTGGATGACTGTAATGTGTAATATTTTGGGTACTCTTGGATGACTGTAGACTCTATCATCTCTATTTTACCTTGAACTTTTATGAACAGCGGCTGTTTTGGAAAACCTTTGTGAAAGGAATTTTTGAATGACTTATGTGCTGAAATTTTTACAGTGCTCCTTACGGGTGGTGTTTTAAGAGCAAACGAACTCCGATTTACTATTATTTTATATGCACGCGAAGCCCTCAACGTGCTCTTTCTAAATCACTTGAAATATTTTTTATCGTCCAAACAGAAGTTATAAGAACTATTGTAACGTCTTACGGATTTGTATGTTGCCATGAGAATCTTTGTTAGCTCATGTGACGTTAACGACTCTAATTCCGCTTAGCAAACGACTCTCTTGGATGCATACAAGGGAGGGCGTTACACTAATTGGTATCAGAGCAGTTTGGTCCATGGATTTGCTTGTGATTGATTGAATTGATTGTTGATTGTGTTTATCTGCTGATTGACTGTCTGAATGTGCTATAGTTTAAGTGTTAGAATATATATTAACTAGGGTAGTTAGATTGTTTAGACTGTTCTGTGATAAGACACGGATGCATGGCTAACTTGTCCGAATTGAACTCGAGTACCTACTTGGGACTGCTGCCATAAATAACTTGCGGTGAGCCTGATCAACTCATTTCATGATATTGTGAGTGCAGAATCATGGCAGGTGGTCGCGGTTCAACTCGGGGAAGGTCTGGCGATGCTGAAGAGGAACTTATCACTACCATTGGGGGACTGGCAACGTTTATTCAGAATATGAGCCAAGAATGGCGCGACCATAGGCAACAGAATCAGAACCAACCCCCACTGCATGAAAATGCAGAAGAAATTGCCCGTCGGAGGTTGAAAGACTTCCGCAACTTCCAACCACCTACCTTCGAGGGTGAAGACAACCCTGAGGCTGCAGCGAAGTGGCTGCAGATGATCGAGCACATTTTCGAACGCATGGCATGCCCGGAAGCGCAAAAGACCGATTACGCATCGTATCAGCTGATGGGAGAAGCTTTAACATGGTGGACTGGTGCGAGGGCTCTGCTGAGAGCTCAGGACGTTGAGCTGACGTGGGCCGTATTCAGACAAGTATTTTTGGATAAGTATTTTCCGAAAGCAATGAGAAGAATGAAGCACACGGAACTGCTGTCACTTAGGCAGGATAACATGTCGGTCAATGAGTACATTGCCAAATTTGGGCAGCTGATCGAGTACGCCAACTTTGACCGGAACATTTATGATGAGGAATGGCAGGTGGAGAAGTTCGAGAGCGGATTACATCCGGAAATCCGTAAACTCATTTTGACGACGGCTAATCGTACACTTCCGGAGCTCATTAATCAGAGTCGTCAGGCCGAAGGAATCATCAATGAGGCCAAGAATTTGAACAAGCAACCAGCACAATTCCACGGAGGAAACCGAGCAGGCAGATTCTTCAGGACGGCACCTGGTAGGGGTCGAGGCAGAGGTCCGCAGTTGCAGGCGCGGCCTGGAAATTTTAAGAGAAGCAATACTGTTGGTCAATCGTCAACTGGACGGCAGGGTGCGACTGTTTGTACTACGTGTGGAAGGAACCACTTTGGAGTTTGTCGCAAGAGCAACAATGCATGTTTCAGATGTGGCCAGCAAGGACATTTTGCTTACAAATGCCCCCAGAACGCTGATCAACAGCCTACGCAAGCACGGGTGTTCACTCTGGATGCGAACGAAGCGCAGAAATACCCCAACCTGATCAAAGGTAATGTCACTTTAAATGGTCACCCAATTTCTGTTATCTTTGATTCTGGAGCGTCTGCCTCTTTTATGGCAAAGCATACTGCTATGAGTATAGGCATCACCCCAACCCCGTTACCTCATGGGTTACACATCAGCACACCTACTGGAGGATCGTGCACAGCCTCAGAGATCTGCAGAGGTGTTACCTTGCAGTATGAAGGGAACACGTATACAGTTAACTTGGTGGTCCTACCGGTATTCAATTTCGAGGTGATTATCGGTATGGACTGGTTGACGGAAAACGGGATAACGTTGGACTGTCGAGCAGGGAAAGTCGTTGTTCCTGCGAAAGATGGTAATTTTCAACCTTTCTCTCTCATTTCTTTGTTGCAAGTTAGAAAAGAGCTCCACAAGGGAGCAGCAGGGTATCTTTTGTCGACCGAGGCCGAGACCTCGGTTGACCATCAAATTCAGGATGTACCTGTAGTTAGAGAATTCGAGGAGGTATTCCCGGATGAAATACCTCGATTGCCTCCTCATAGGGAAATAGAATTTTCTATCGAACTTGTTCCTGGAGTTGGACCAATCTCCATTGCCCCGTATCGCATGGCGCCTTTGGAACTTCGAGAGTTGAAGAAGCAGATAGAAGAGCTTTTGGCAAAGGAATTCATCAGACCGAGTACCTCTCCATGGGGTGCTCCAGCCATCTTGATTAAGAAGAAGGATGGAAGTTTACGTCTGTGTGTAGATTACCGCCAGCTGAACAAAGTTACGGTGAAGAATAAGTATCCGCTACCGAGGATCGACGATTTGATGGACCAGCTGAGAGGAGCCAGAGTCTTTTCCAAGATAGATTTACGATCGGGATACCATCAGATCCGGGTCAAACCGGAGGATATTCCGAAAACAGCTTTTAGGACTCGTTATGGGCACTACGAATATCAGGTGATCCCATTCGGACTTACAAATGCTCCAGCGGTATTCATGGACTACATGAACCGCATCTTCCGCCCGTTCCTTGATCAGTTTGTTATTGTGTTTATCGATGACATTCTGATTTACTCTACTAATGAAGAGCTGCATGCGGAACATTTGAGGATTGTCTTGCAAATCTTGAAAGAGAAGCAGTTGTACGCAAAATGGTCGAAGTGCGAGTTTTGGCTTAAAGAGGTCCAGTTTCTGGGCCATGTCATTTCAACAGAAGGTATCGCGGTAGACCCCAGCAAGGTTGAAGCTGTCATGAATTGGGAACGACCCAAGACTGTCACTGAAGTAAGAAGTTTCTTAGGTCTTGCTGGATATTACCGAAGGTTTATCCAGAATTTCTCTCAGATAGTGCAACCTCTTACCCGTCTCACTCGGAAGGACAAGCCTTTTGAGTGGACTGAAGCTTGTGAAGAATGTTTCTTGGAACTGAAGAGCAGGTTAACAAGTGCTCCAGTACTCACGATTCCGGATCCTACCCGAAAGTTCGAAGTATACTGCGATGCGTCGCTGAAAGGACTTGGATGCGTGTTGATGCAGGATCGTATGGCGGTAGCTTATGCATCTCGACAACTAAAGCCTCACGAAGAAAATTATCCTACGCACGATTTGGAGTTAGCAGCTATAGTGTTCGCACTTAAAATCTGGAGGCACCACTTGTATGGTTCGCAGTTTGACGTGTTCAGCGATCATAAGAGTTTGAAGTATTTGTTCGACCAGAAGGAGCTGAATATGCGGCAACGACGGTGGATGGAATTTCTGAAGGACTATGATTTTGAACTCAAATACCACCCAGGAAAGGCAAACGTGGTAGCTGACGCTCTGAGTAGGAAGACACTGCACACTGCAACTCTGATGATGGAAGAATTGAAATTGTTTGAGGCCTTTCGAGACTTGAATTTATCTGTAGACGAGAGAGGGCATAGCATAAGATTGGGAAATATAAAGGTGGAGAATGAATTGATCAGTAGAATTAAGGAGGCTCAGAAAGATGAAGAGTTAGTCCGCGAATTGGTTGGCAACCAAGATGTTGTAAAGGACGAGAATGATATCTGGAGATTTCAAGGTCGGTTAGTTGTGCCGAATGAAGAGTTGAAGCAAGAAGTTTTGCAGGAGGCTCATAAGGGTAAGTATGCAGTTCATCCTGGATCCACGAAGATGTACCATGATTTGAAGACCTCGTTTTGGTGGCCGGGTATGAAGCGTGATATTGCTGAGTATGTATCTCGATGCTTAACTTGTCAGAAGGTGAAGTACGAACATCAGAAACCTTCGGGACTTCTTCAACCTTTGGAGATTCCCGAATGGAAGTGGGACAGTATCGCGATGGATTTTGTAGTTGGACTTCCTCGAACGCGAGAAGGATATGATTCTATCTGGGTGATTGTTGATCGTTTAACGAAGTCAGCTCATTTCTTGCGTGTTAGAACCACGTATAATACAGAGAGGCTTGCCAGAATTTACCTGCAGGAGATTGTGAAGCTGCACGGAGTTCCTACGAGTATTGTCAGTGATCGTGATCCCAAGTTTACATCTAAGTTCTGGGAATCTTTTCAAAGAGCATTAGGGACCCATTTGAGATTGAGTACTGCTTATCATCCGCAGACCGATGGACAGACAGAACGCACCATTCAAGCTTTAGAGGACATGTTGCGAGCATGCGTTTTGGAGTTAGGAGGCAGCTGGGATAATTATCTTTCTTTGATTGAGTTTGCTTACAACAACAGTTACCACTCCAGTATTCAGATGGCACCGTACGAAGCTCTGTATGGGAGAAAATGCAGATCCCCTTTATGTTGGACTGAAGTGGGTGAGCGAAGTATGTTAGGACCTGATCTAATTCAAGAAACATCCGAACAGGTAAAGAAGATTCGAGAAAATATGCAGCGGGCTCAGGCCAGACAGAAGAGTTATTACGACAAGCGTCATAAGCCCCTATCTTTCGAAGTCGGAGACCATGTATTCTTGAGAATCACACCTACATCGGGACTCGGAAGGAGAATGGGAGTAAAGAAGTTAAGTCCACGGTACTTAGGACCATATCTGATTATGGACCGGATTGGAGAGTCTGCATACCGGTTGGCTTTACCACCCAATCTGTCAGGAATTCACAATGTATTTCATGTGTCGCAGCTACGGAGGTATCTCTCTGATCCATCTCACGTGTTACAGCCGGAGGAAGTGGAACTAAAGGAAAATCTGACGTATCAAGTGCAACCGTTCCAAATTCTTGAAAGATCCGTCAAGCGACTCCGTTCTAAAGAGATTCCTTTGGTGAAAGTATTATGGAACAACAGATCGGCAGCTGAAGCCACTTGGGAGCGCGAGGACGACATTCAGAAACGCTATCCAGAACTGTTTAGCTCTTAAGTAAGTTTATTTTGCGGACAAAATTCCTATTTGGTGGGGAGAGTGTAACATCCCACATAATTAGTAAAATACATAAGTACTATATGTTATAGATGCATGTGTAGAATTCGGATTTATGGTTTAGGTTTGATGGCTTGCGAATTGTTGATCTTTATCTTTGGATGAGACTAAGGTAAGTATTTAAATTAAATCATAGGAGAATACATATGTAGGCATGTGAATTTTTATTAAAATCATAAGAGTAATTTGATTGTGTGTGTTATAAGGCTTTTGTGTTTATAGGACTTAGGAAGTGGGCTAGTGTGTGGACTTGCCACCTTTAGACTTGTCTTATTGGATCCATTGTATGTGTAGGCCGATGGCCCAAGGAGGTTTTTGGATCAATCATGTTCAGCCCAAGGTTGTGTCCACACTTATCTCCCCTAAGCCTTGTCCAACAAGGTTGTTTGTGTACCAAGGAACTTTCACATGGCAATAGTAGTCTTTTTCCCACTCATTTCATGCGCATAAAAGGATAGAAAGGACTTAGAAAATCTGCCAATTTTCCCCTTGCATGACCGCCACATCACCTTAGTTTGTGCACCATTTGAATTCAACTTCATTGCATGGAAGACACATGTACTCCTTAGCATTATTTTGGGCTGCATTCTTCTTCATTTTAGGCGCACATGGAGGGGTCATAGATCAGATTTTTATGACACAAAATCTGCATTAACTTGTTGACTTGGAGAACCACCTTACACCTTCCATCATGAGCCTGAAATGTGCAGATTTCTGCATGCTTTTGGCAGCACCATCATGAACCAAATCTGTCCCTTGCTTCCACATGCAACAAAAGAAGGATTTTGGGACTGCAACCTCCTCATCATATGCGCCCAAGAGCAGCTTCAAATCAGATTTTAGGCTGCCACAAAGCTGTCTTGCTTGTTGACTTGGAGAATCCTCTTACATGTGCTCATGATGACACCTCCTTTCCACTCCTTGCATGCGCATAGTGTATACTAGAAGCAACTCTTTGCTTGTTCAAACCAAGTGTGCAGTCCCACTCTTGCAAGAAACCAGAATTTTCATGATGTTTCATCATTGCAACCTCCTCTCACTTTCTCTTTAAGTTTGCGCACAAGAGGGACTCTCCCTCACTTTGCACAAGTTCAGCCAACATCTCCTCCTCCTCCTCACTCTCTAGCCGTGACTACAAGCACCTTAGAAGAAAGAAAGACTAAGCCAACTCTCTTCTACATTCACCTCTCAAACCGTGGCTCAAGAACACCAACCAAGTGCAAGTTTTTCTCCTTTCTTTCCCTCACTGTCCAGCTTTGTTACTCACACTTGGAAGCTGTCCAAGATTGTTCCTCCTCACCATTGTATGCGCACAAGCCATCTCTAGGAAGGGTGAACTTGTTGTTGGTAGAACTAGAAAGGTGTGGTGTGTGAGCAAGAAGTGTGTGCTACAAGAGGTAAGCCTAGAACTTAGACCTTTTACATTGTGTGAAACCATGTGTGCATGAGATGTCTACTTAGTTCTATTTGGTGTTAAATTCTTGAATGAGCATGGTGAAGGAATAAGGATGGAGTTACTTGATGATGCTTGTGTGTTTTCATTATTGCATGAGATTTTCTTTAAGCCTTATAGCACATTGCATGATATAATGGAATGAAAGTCCCATGGTTATGCTTAAGAAATATGCCACTGTCTATGTATGAATGTGCCACTGTTTTGAGGAGAAATATGCCACTGTTTAGTATGAATGTGCCACTGTTTTGCATAAAATGGTTTTAATGCTACACATGTCACTGTTTTGCACCAAAAATACTCACTGTTTTAGTACTTAATAAGCCACTGTTTCTGCATAAAATAACCACCATATTGATGTTCAAACCCCACTATTTATGCCACTGTTTTAATGTCCAAAAATCATGATTTATGCCACTGTTTTGGATGTCAAAAACCACCAATTATGCCACCGTTTCAATGTTCAAATATCACCACTAATGTCACTGTTTTGGATGTT